>VYXD01007333.1:61975-94909 GCA_013397195.1 Hylia prasina
GCCTTGAGGGCTTTGGCCATAGTGGCAGGAGATATCTATGGAAAACACAAGGTCAGCAAGGAGGAGGGTGGATACACAAGTCCTGTGCTGTTTCATCATGTCCCTCTCCTGTCACATCCTTCAGGCACTGTGGGTGTTGCTGCCAGAATCCATTTCAATTGGTTCAGATTCTCACCATTCTCACTGACAGCATGAGGCCATAACCTGGAACAGTAGCCAAATTGCCTTTGCTTTTATTCACCTTCCTTAAAGCTGTCTGTTTGTCGTTCATTTTGGAAACCAAAGGAAAAAGAGTTCCTGAAAGTGTAAAATGCATCCTTTACTGTCCATTCTCCCCATGCTGTGAAACTTCCACTTTGCTTCAATACCAAAACTGTTAGCTGAATAACCTGTGCAGAGGGAAAAGAACAAGCTCAAAAAACATAAATAATTTTTTACCCTTTAGCAAGACAAAGAAAGAAATACACACACACACACACACACACACACACACACACACACACACACATATAATTTATTTAACATACAGGAGAAACTTCCCATATTATTAGCCATCGCCTGAATATACTCTTGTTTGGTATTTTTTCTCTTCTTTACAGCCTTTTGGATGATAAAAGTTACATTTTTTAGATCTAGTAGTTAGTCTTGTATAGGGAACATGTGTAGGAAAGTGCCTTATAGGAAGCGTTAAAAATTATAACTGTACCAGCCCAAACTAGAAGCATGCCCATTTGTCTTAGCAAGGTCAAGGGACAAAAGGCACAACCTTTTCAATAGTAATGAAAGAAATATTGAAGAAGATTGAAGTAGAAAGAAATCAAGAAGAAGCCTTTAAAAAAATCAAGAACATGCCACATGGAATAATCATTTCAAACATAAACATCAAATAAATGGGAAATAGATGACTAAGCCAATCTTCTGTTCTTATTGCTATAGCAAAACACAGTAATATTTTTGAGTTAAGTACAGTGGAACTAATATATTTAGTAATGGAGATATTTTATGCATTCTCTGGAGAGACATCAAGCAAGTAATGGTCTTTCTAAAGCAGTTAGTGGTGATTTCAGTCCTAAAGGAAAATGTTTTTCCCTTGTAAAAAGCCTGTGCATGCAAGATGTTTGTATGTTTAGATTATGGAGAAGATAATATCAGAACCACGCTGTCTCTGTGAACCATACAGTTTCCAGACAAAGTGGAAGAAAGCGTGTTTGGAAATCAAACACTCCACAAGGCAGGTGGGAACACCCTGAGTTTTCTGCAGTTGTGATGAGATCTCCCCAGGTGGACACACACTGGTGATGGGCTCCCACTGAAAATCAGCTTTGTTTCACACAACAAAGAGCACAAATCCAAATCTTTCCAAAGAGACAGAAAGGTAAAATCCCTGGCAGGTGCATGCCTGGATTGGATGTATAAGAAGACAGACTTTTATTTTTAGCTTTAACAGAGTAAACCCTGTTCTATTTTTTTCCTTTCTTCACATAAGTCTTTTGCAAAAATTTGCAGTTTCTCTGTCCCAAATACTGACAACAGATGCCTTAATTTTTTTGTTTTCTTTTACTATGGCTTAGAATAGTTTCAGGTTCCCTCCATAAAAAGACATTTTTCACTGAAGGACACATCATGAGGTGAAGCTTTGGGTCTATAAAATGTCCAGGTCCCCCATATTTCCCTTGACGTGCTGAAAAATGCATATGGCCAAGATGATATTCCTGGACAAGAAGAGGGAGATGTATCTTGCAGGAGAGCACACCTGAACCCCAGGAGCCCTGCAGATTTGTCTGCCTCTCTCAGTTTGTGTGTCACTGATAAACACACAGGCTCACAGCCACACATCTGGATGAGGAATAGTCCATATCATTTAAAATCCAAGAGCAGTATTTCAAAATCACTTCTGAGCTACTTTAGGCAGTGACTAAACTACCTGTGACAGCACCCAGAATGAGATGTAATTATTCGTGAAAACCCCCCTTAATCCCAGGTTTGTTCCTTTGCCACAGCCCTCACCAGAATATTTCACCATGACCTTTAGTTGTCCTGGAGCTACTCAGCCATCAAATGCCACTTCCCCTTGGCGGTCACAGACAGCCTGAATGGGCACAGATGATGATGATTTCTTCCAGCTGAGGTACCTGGGCTCTTAGGTGTCCCTGGCACACTTCCACTAGCTCAGTTCACTTGAAGGAGGATAATGATCCTCCTTCAGACCTGAGCAGACCTGAGCAGCACGTCCAGGATACAGGGTGACTCAAACCAGGGCATCACAGCTTCAGGTTTAACACGACTTGTGCAGTCATCGCACGAAGCAGTTCATGGAGATACTCAGCTGAGGCTGGGAAATGTACAGAGAGATTTTAGTCAGGTGGGAGAAGCACTAGAAGAACCTGAAGTGGTGTTTGCAGACAAAACAAACCCAAGTGAGGAAGAAGAGAAAGAGGCAGAAATTGCTTGTGAAGTTCAACAAAGAACCATTTCACATTCCAAAACTGAGGTGCATTTTCAGGGCAATTCCATGACTTTTTGTTTTGCAGTTTTGTTTTTTTCTATTTTTATTTTCTCTTCTTACAGTCTAAAGTCCAGAGACTAAGGTGGCCCCCTAAGTTTTCATGAGTAGGTTTCAAAACCTGTGTTTTGAATTCACTGACTCAAAAGCATGGGTGTCACCTAGAATTTTCTTAGCCTTCTGATGTTTCATATTAGAGTCAGAGTTTCTCACTTTCTCATGCCTTTTAACATAAACAAGGAATTGTTTTTTGTAAATATGGCCAATGTTTGCATTCCTTCAAATGGGAGGAGAATGTGATTGATAGTCTGATTGACCAATGTGGTTGAGAGGTGGGAATTTCACCTTCCAATCCATTGTCACCTTGATAAAAGTATATATTTGGAAATTAATAAACAAAGGCCTCTTTTTTCGGCCTCAGCGCTGCATCTCAAAAGATTCCAGGTCTCTGTGTGATCATTTCGTGTCCGACTGCATCACATGGGTACTGTGTACCTGGTGTTGTAGGAATATTCCCTTTGTCTGATGGGATTCTACCTCCTATGCAAATATTTTTTAGTTATATAAAAGTAAAATTGGGGGTCTAGGTGTTCCTATATTGGGTTAAGACCACACCTGTAAGAAGGAAGAAAATTATCAAGGTTCCTTTTCCCATTCTTTAGACAAGGAATTTAAGAAATATATGCTAAATTCATTGACTTATTACTTGCTTTCCAAGAATCAGTTTGCCAGGAATTTCTCACTTTTCTCAGCCATGTATGTCCAAATACAGACTCTAGGTAAACTGGCCAGAAAAATATACATTTATTTCTTCAATTTTTACTATTCATGGTGCTGCGGTTAGACCAAGTAACCTAAAACATTGGCAGGAGCACCCTTTGCTACAAGTATCGTGTAGATATAAACAGGAAAGAATGGATTCAGGACCCAGCAGTTAGTTTCCAGATCAGGCGCAGTGTGGGTGCTGCATGCCCACCACACCTACACCACCCTGAGGGATACTGCTATCACAGGTGTTGGAGGAAAAATTGTCAAAGCATCTGAGATGAAAAGGTGAAGGCAGTGACATACCTGTGTGCAAATCAAAGAGAGCTGAAATTGTTTTTCCTACGCTGCAAGGAGATTTACCTGCTAGCAGTAGGGGACACAGGAGAGTTTCAGTTGAAAGGAACACAGAAGTAACAACAGCAACAAAAAAGTGGTAGATTTTACAACAAAGTAAAATCCCTGGAGCAGAAAACAGGTGGTAGAGAACTTCTAGTCTGAGCACTTACCCAAGAGATATCCTAGACCCAGCAGGCTAGTGTGAGAAACCAGTGTCCACCCTGAAACTAGAAAGTTCATGACAACAGGACCTAATGATGTATATTTGCATGAGAAAAATGACCTGGTCAATGACCCAGTCCCTCCTGGACACACAGAGGTGCAGTGCACTTTTGGGACATACCCAAGCCACGCTGTAGGAATTTCACATACTCAGGAATAAGTAATTGCCTTTCAACTTGATCAAAACCCAGAGACCAAACATTTGTTGTATTCCATTAATTGCTGTTCCTACTCTTTTTTCTCTCTCTGCACCACATTAATTTACACACTGGCATCCCAAAAGCTCCCTAGAGGCAAAGATCTTTACTCCAGCTTGTGATGTTTCATTTCAGAGAAGCAATGGGCTTCTCTGCTCAATTTTATTTGCATCTGACTGCCTCCTTGTCAAACTTCTGTGCACATTTATTATCGTTTGCAGTTTACTATTTCATTCAATTACTTCAAGGTTTTGAGCCCTAGGGATAATCTTGTTGCAAATTGTTTGTGTAATGAGACTCTCACTTAATTGTGTTAAATGCCAGAATCTGCATTTAAAACAGCATTAGGCACATGACACAGTCACACAGAGACTTGTGAGTTGCTAGATGTTACAGAGGGGAGCAGCACAGAGAAGAAGGATGCCTCAGCCACATTCTCGAGAATATCCATGCTAAAAAGTTATCTTGGAGGTGTTGGAGGTATCCCACTTCTCTAAAACTGGAGATACATCCTGCCTGGCAGGATCCACACATCTGTTCTACACTTACAGCGATTCTTGTCACTAGAACTTCAAGATCATCATAAAGCACCATCCTGACTAAGAATCCCATTTGATTTCTTCCATTATAGGTGTTCTCTGACTTCTGCTTCTTATATAGAAAATGTTTAAGAAATAAATTATACGCCTTCTCATTCACATGTTTTTAATTTAATTAATAGAATACTTGTATTCCCTGTACTTTGTTTTCACACCTACATCACTTCAACAGTGGGATGTTCTGAAAGAGACATGGGTGCAGGTCTCATTTACCTACCACACAGAGCCAAAACAGAGCCTGGGAATTGTTGGGATAACTGACCCAATACTGGATCAGTCAAAGCTTGGACTGGTCATAGCACTCACCAACTCTGACACCATCCAAACTTTCATCACAACATCAGAAAAAGCCTTGGTTCATGGACCAAAGTGAGCATCTGTTAGTTTGAGTCTACTATGTTATAAAAATGAAATTATTTCACGCAGTATGAGGGCCGAAGCATTGAATTTTTCTTAACAGCACAAAATTCACTGTGACCCTGCACAGATCCCTCAAGGCGCTGATGGTGTTGAAAACCTTTTAAGAGACAATGCCTGTATAGCTCTTGCTGAGTGCACTGATAAACTCCTACCAAATGACCCTTGCTGTTAACTCCAAGCACCACAATGTATTATTTCTCATTAAATGCTGTTTTGGTAATACAGTGGAAAGGAATTAAACAGGAAGCCATCAAATGGCATTTGTGGACCATTGGTAGGCTTGTGTAGAAACCACATTAGAGACATTCCTCAAATGCAAGAAACACGTGCACTTGTTTAGGTTTTGTCTATTGTGCCTTGTGCTCCTCAAACAGAGAGGGACATTCAGCTATTGGCATCTCATTGAAGTCAGCTGTGAGTGAGCCCAGTGGTTTGCCTCAATAATTCTGCTTAATTGACCAATAAATTCTCAAGTGACAAAAGCAATTGTGAAAAAAACATAAATCCTGTTTTCCTGTGAAAAACTTCCATCCTTTACTGCAAGGCCTGGCTGTAGTCTTCAATCCCTAGACAAAACTCCAGATAAGTTTTTAATTGATTTCTCAACATGTCACTGAAAATAAGGCTTAGCAATGCTTGTAGTTGAAAAAGCAGAACAACACAGAGTTGTTAGTCAATCACTGTTGAGGAATAGGATCACACACTTTCAATTCTCAGAAACTGCTTTTCTTTGTATTAAATACATAGGGATGTATTTTGTATATCTCTTATATGAGCAATGTCTTCCAATAATGCTTCTCCTACTTCCAGGGGTGTTTGTAGTCTGCTTCCATTCAAACCAATTATTAAACTCCTTATGGCAGAGGAACTGAGCTCTAGCTCAGCATTTTTAGCAGATGAGTTTTTAAAATCATTGCAAAAGGAAGGAGAGTTCTTGCTTTTCTTTTCTATGAAAGGACAGCTAAGGAAAGGGATTTAAAGGAGGCCTTTCTCAGTGGCAGCAGAGACAATTCAAATGGTATCTGTTGTTCAGGGTACACTGTATGTTTATGATGGTTGACATTTTCTAACTAGAAATCTTCCAGTAAAACCCTGTTAAGTTGATTAGAGATTTAAAAGGAATACAGATTTGTTTATTTATTTATTTACTTACTTACTTATTTATTTTCCCCAACCAGGACTTCTAATAAACCAACATTTAAGTATCTTAAGTATCTTCTTCAAGGCCAAGAACCAGAGGCAGAGGAAATTTTTGTCTGTATCAAGACAAACTTTCTCCTTTTATGGGGAATGTATGGAAGAAGATGGAAAAATACCTTTTACTGATGTTAAGTGTATCACCTAAATAAGGCACTTCAGGTCTGGGAAGCATATCAAAGGACTTTTGAACCTGGAAAATGAAGTTGCTTTATACATAGTTGTCAGGTCCTTTAACAGTGACCTGACAATTGTGTTTTCTTTTTTCTTTATTAAATGTCCTCCTTTTCCTATTCCCCTTTCAGATGGAAACAAACTCAGTATTTGAAATATGTACATGACAAACCAATTTATGTAAACTAGCATACCAATAATCAAAGAGAAAATGGCAGGTAAGCAGTTACTCTCACTTTTTACTGAGAAAATGGCAGCTTCCACATGAAGTGGGTATAAATCAATGTCAAACACCAGCACCTTGACTTAACTACTCAACATTTTTGAGCATTTATAAAACTCAGTGCACTGTTGTCAGTGGCAGGCTGGAAATTAATTGCTATTTTGACATAAGGGAAGAGGCAAACAATATGTATGAAGATGGATATGCAAGATAGCATTAAAATGTCAGAGCCTGTTAACAGAGATATCAAACAGCGATATTGTTTCAGACAGCAGGTGCTGTGACAAGTGCTTAATAAGGCTTATCCCTGGTGTCCCTCATTGCAGCCACTGCAAACTTCTTGTGCCCTCACAGGCACAGTTTTCAGTGTTTCCTGTTGGTTTGTGTGGCTCCTGTGTGGAAGAAGACTACGTACTGTTACCTTGTGGTGGCTTTTGCACCATGATCTTTCTTGATAAAGAAATGTTTTCCTCATGATCAGTAATCTCATAAGCATCATAAATCAAAAACTTAGTTTTCTTTAGGAATTTCTTTATAGAAAAGTTGTAAACAAAGTCTGAACAAATAACTGTCAGACTGTATTGGTCAGAAAGCTGTCTGGAATCAGAGTCCAGCATCCAGTCCATGTGGTCAATGCAGCGACTTTGGAAAACAAGCTGGGTATTAGTAGATGGAGAAATGAAGAAAGTCCTGCCTTCTGACAAAGCAACAGCATTCTTGGAAAAGTGTCTATGTTGCATCTTTTAATGCAACATAGACAGGTTCTGATCCAGAACCTGAGATTCTAGAATTGTTTTGCGGAACTAGGAATTTGAACTGCCAGTGTCATAATGCAAGGTATGGAACAAGGTGTTCAACTGTGGACATTTTTTGCCTGTCCAAGCTTATCTATTTTTTTTTCCACTTCCACTGTCTTAGGTTTTTCATTCCTACTTGATTTAAAAGGTGTTTGAGAGAAAAGTCTTTCACGGAGAGCTGAATGAGGAAGTATGGAACTAGTTTAGAATGAGATTCAAGGGAAAAATGAAAGAACACATGCACAAGAAAGATTACTAAATTCAGGTGTTGACAAAGCATTGGGAAAAAAAAAAAAAAGTCAAACTAAAACCAAATTCAATATAGTTATTTTCAACAGTGAAAAGTAAAAAGATGGTTCAGTATTTCCACTTGAAAGGAGGTGGCTGAAAGGTCAGCCATCTCAGATCTGAGTTATACTGTGATGCTTTAATTATGTGGAGTAAGCAGAGCATTAAGATAACACAGAAAAGCCTGAACAAACTGGTTACTTTGGCATTTTGCCTCAATTAAAAAAAAAAAAAGGAGGAAGCCAACTGCTTGTTGGTTATACTTGCTGGGAATTCTGCATATTAAGAGGCTACTACTTCACTTCTCAATATAACCATACATTTTCTGGGAAAATCCTGAGAATGGAGGTATGAACAAAATGTTCCACAATTTCAAGGAAGACAGCAAATTGTCTAAGTTACTCTCAGCTGATGTCACTGAAATGGCAGTAAAAGTAAGACATAACTTATGGGTAAGGAGCAGCTTAAATGAGTTTAAGTAATTAGAAATTAAAAAGACCGTAATTGTGAGAGGTTGGGCAGGTTAAATTTGCAGGTATTTGCACAGTTTGAAAGGAATTTCTCATTTGTAATTTTTCTTTAGTCTATAGAGCTGTATTTCACACACACACAGAATCACACACACAGAATCACTAGGTTGGAAGAGACCTTCAAGATCATTGAGTCCAAAGCAGCCCTAACACCTCAATTAAACCATTGCACCAAGTGTCACATCCAGTCTTTCCTTAAACACATCCAGGGATAGTGACTCCACCACCTTCCTGGGCAAACCATTCCAGTACTTTATCATCCTTTCTGTTAAAAACTTTTTCCTGATATCCAACCTGTGTTTCCCTTGGTTCAGCTTAGGACTGTGTCCTCTTATTCTGTCAGTTGCTGCCTGGAGAAAGTGACCAACTCCCACCTGACTACAGCCACCTTTCAACCACCCTTCAACCCCCAACTTACAACCACCAGGAAGTTGTAGAGAGTGATAAGGTCACCTCTGAGTCTCCTTTTCTCCAAGCTAAACAACCCCAGCTCCCTCAGTCGTTCCTCACAGGGCTTGTGTTCCAAGCCCTCACCAGCCTCGTTGCCTCCTCTGGACGCACTCAAGTGTCTCCACGTCCTTCCTGAACACAGGGGCCAGAACTGGACACAGCACTTGAGGTGCAGCCTCACCAGTGCCCAGTACAGGGGAAGAATGATCTCCCTGCTCCTGCTGGACACACCATTCCTGATACTGGCCAGGATGCCGTGGGCCTTCTTGGCCACCTGGGCACACTGCTGGCTCATGTTCAGTTGGTTATCGACCAGAAGTTCCAGGTCCCTTTCTGCCTGGGCACTGTCCAGCCACACCGTCCCCAGCCTATAACGTTGTGGGGGGTTATTGTGGCCAAAAGGCAGGACTTGGCAATGAGATGGGAGTTTGACATATGAGGCCCTCTCTTCCCCTCAGAAGGGAGTCATCCATGATGACCTCTTTTTTTTTTAGTGTCAGAGGTGGTGATCCGTCTGACAGACGAAGTGTGATGAGAGGCCCACTGGGAAGATCATTTTCTTCTACATCATCTGGCTTACCCTCTAGGTCCAGGGCCTCATACCTGTTCTGAAGTGGCACCTGGGTAGGTGAGAAGGAGGAATTTTATTGCCTCCCTGAGTAGGGACCCATTTCTACTCCCCTTCATTTAGAAATAAACAAGTGTTATTGTGCAATGTTTCTTTGTAAATTCACTAAACTTCACAGTAGGCAAGTAAACTAATTAATGGAATGTGACTTGACACTTACTGTAGATGTCTATTTTCTCCTCTTCAATTAAAAAATAAGAAAAAAGAAAACAAAACAAAACAAAAAAAAAAGAGGCAGGTCTATGTAAACTGATGGAAGATGTTTCTCACAAGATTCTTTTCTCCTTTGTTCTGACTGAGGACTCATAAAGGATGTGCCTTTCTTGCCAGATTGAGCTATTTTCACTCTCTGGTTGTCCATGCAAAATTGGATACTAAAATGCAGCCCAGTAAATACGAATTTTGGCAAGCAGTGTCTCAGGACACTTCTGACCTGAGCTATTTTAGCTTTTTTATCTGAGACAGCAGTTATCAAGCAGTCAGGTGACAATGAACTTGACTTGGTTTCATTATTACTGGGTTTATAATGATAACAATTGTTTTGTGCAGACTGAACTATGTTCATAGATGAGGACTGTGTTCATAGATGAGGACACCCTGGCAGAGAATGGAGCTGGGATCAGAGGGCCCAGCTCTGACACACATCACAGTTTTGGGGAATGAACTCTATGCACACTGAGCTTCATTTGTAAAAATACATGTCATTTTCCAGATGTAAAAATAGTCACGGCAAAATACACCAAACATTTACACAAACAGAGACGTCATTCCATTTCTTCTATAATCTTATCTCACACTCAGATAGGGAATATGCACCCCTAATACAGTCATGCTTGTTTTTTGATCCCTTCATAAGGTTTCTAAAGAAAGATTCTTTTTTTCTCAAAGAAATGCCATATGTTGGATTGAGGAAATAGAAGTTAATGTTTCTGGGTTTCTTTCCCATTTCTGTCACAAATTAGGCAAAAAATTAATCTTCTGTTAGAATACTCCAGTATTTTAAAAGTTTTTTAAAGCCCTTTAAAGTATCCCACCTGAACCCTCAACATGAGATATCCATGTTTTGAGTTCTCTGCATGAACAGATGGTCAGACAGGCTGGCAGCCACCAGCAGCTTAAAACCAGAGTAGAAACAAAAACCCAGACACCTTCCACCAGACAGGATGCTTCAAGCTCCATCCAGCCTGACCTTGAATATTTCCAGGGAAGGGCCATAACAGCTTCTCCAGACAGCCTTTGCCAGGCCCTCACCAGCTTCACAGGGAACAATTTCTTCTTGGTATCTAATTTAAACATGCCCTCTCCCAATTTAAAGTCATTACCTTCATCTCCTCATGAACTGCAATTCACACAGTAATATAAAGGAGTCTGCTGTTTGAGTGGGAGAAATGTATTCCTGCAAATAATACATCTGCAAAAGAAATGCAAACTTTGCTTCAAAAGACATTTTACACAAAGAGACGGTATCATTGCGCTGTTTCTGGAAAACAATAAGCTGTCAGCTCAAGGAAGAATTAAACTCTATTTCTAAGTTTTAGCCTGTGATTTATTTTGCTCTTTATTTTTCAGAGAGAAGAGCTTGTATGTTTGAACCAAAAATGAGCTTTTATTTCACATACAAAACCACTCCTGCATAAATACTAAAAAAAAAATCCATAGGGATTTTATTCTGTTAGTTTTTGACAGAGTAACATAATTAGAGTGACCTTATGCCTGTGATTTTCTAGCCAAGTAATGAAGGAAAGAATTACTTTACAAATACAAACTCTGAGTCTCCATTTTCTTTTCTGATACTTCCCTAATAGGGGAAAAAAAAAGACTCTATCTATCAGTACCCCAAGACGAGGGACTGTGGCAGTGCCAAACTGATTTACCTTGCAGGACAACAGCTTTTTAAAAATACTGCTAATTGCACAGCAATGATTTTTCATTAAACAGGCCATAACTCATCATAGTTAGTAGTCTCTGTCTATAGGTTGTCCTGTTTAATTAATCTGCTACTAAATAAACACAGTTTCAATATTCTACGTAATATTTCTACATAATATTTTTTAATATTCTACATTGTCTCTTGTGGAATATGTTGAGTCCAACTTGGTATTTGGGGCAGAATTCACTAACTGGAGTTGTTTAGTCTTGGATAGTGAAGAAAGCTGTATTGAGGCCTTATGGTTGAAGAGAGCCATTCAACTGCAGTTTGCAGGGTGGAAGGTTGGATGTTGCTTCTGCTCAAAATGTTGAAAAACTGAAATACTTGCATGAGTTTCTAATATTAATCTCAAAGCACTACTTTGAATATACCAAATTTAAGTAGGTGGAGGTGACAGAGGTTCTGTAGTTTTCCCTAATGGAAACAAGAGCAAAGAGAAAGGAGATGTCCAAGTCAATCTCCTGAAAGGCTGAAGTCCTAAATACAAATCAGAGTAATGAGGGTGCTTAATGTCTTGGCTTAGGAGTTTTATAACCACTTTAAGTATCACCATGTTTAGGACCCAGCTGGGCATGGGCTGGTTTTATCCTTTCTCAAGCTTACCATCCTGAGGGGCTTTCTGAACATATCTACCAGCACATGGAAAGGGCATTAGTTGTATTTCCCTTCACTAAAACATAGAAAGACACAAAACAGGCAGAAATGTGACCATTGTCAGCTTCAGCTTCACCACTTTCAAGCAAAATTTCTAAATACAAAACCCAATAGTGAGTATCACAGCAAAGCTAAAAAAATTTGTTGTCATTCCAATTAAAAGAAAGGGACTATTAATTTTTATTCTATTAATCATATTTGATTTGATAATGCATTTTAATTTTTGTGGTAATGCATTTTATTCACCACATTTTAGGGTTTTTTTTATTCACATGTATATTTTCATTCTGTTAACTGGGATATGTTCTACTCACCAGCAGCTGCTTGCAAATCTTTCTCTGTTGCAGTGTGAGGGTTGCCAGGAGAGCTTTATGCAGCTGAAATTTTTAACTCCTCTCTTCACAGCCATGTTCAGACTAAGCCCAGGTGAATACCAAGTACATAGGATATAACTATTCTACTTCAACTGAATTATGGAACTGGAGATCAGATAAGAAATCTTTACATACTTCAACACTTGTTTTCCTGATTTGGCATAAAACTTTACAGGCACATAAGTTGAAACTGAAAGACAGGCCTCTGAGCTCTTCGTGGTTTAATCTATATTTTGTTTTGGTCATACAGAGAAAAACAACAGGATGAAAAGATGGTGGTAATTTTTTTTAGTGTGGAAGGAGCAGCACAGCAGGTCTGTGCTTGGAGACTGCTGCCTGAACAACATAAAAAGCTATCAATAGGAAAAGACAAATAAACACTCCAGCTGAAATAAAACTGTCAATTATGGAAGTGAAGCAAGCTTTTTGATATAATTCTACACCTTTTAAATTACTGTCTTCAAACTCAGTACTTATGGGGTATAGATAAAATTTTCTGAACAATTATGATCTCCCCGTGCAAAAACTCTCTTGTAATATGTATCAGTCTACAATGACAAGTAGGACTGGACAGGCTCTTGAAAACAAAGGGAGGAATGTTTTACAGAGCTCTGATACTTCTCCTTTCACTGCCTTCATGGAGTGTGAAAATTGTTGTGTAGGTCACATATTTACGATGGAAATTTAACACCTGTTTCAAGGAATTTGTGACCAAATGTCCACAGCTACCTCTGTTCAACCCCAGAAACAGAACTGTAAGCATTATTTTATTTTTTAAAAAATACTCTTATATCTAATCAGAGAAGCTTTAGTTTTGAAGGAGACAAACACTTCCTATTTAATTTCTCTTGAAGGGCTTTCAAAGGGCTTATATAAAGCTTTCAATGGTGGAGGTCTCAGTTAAAAAGGCCCTGTCAAGTGTCTCTTTTGTCTTTCTGAAGTAAAAAAAAACACAGAGTCCTTTCCATTCATGGAGATAGGCTTATTAACTTTAAACAGCAACTAAAAAAATTCTCAATTTTTATAAGTTACACCCGTACTAGTGTGAATTTAGCAGATTAAAACAGTTAGAACACTGCTTCTCTTGTTTAAAAATGCATTTTAAAGTTCGTCTTTCCCAGTTGTGAATAGAGACTCAGAAAGACACTCAGATCCTCTATCATAAATCTACACACACACTCTTCTGAGGTTCCTGTTGAACTAGTGGTGGTTTGTGGGGTGTGTGGGGTCTTCTTTCTTTTTTTTATTTATATATATATTTTTAAACATCTATGAATCAACTGTTAGGTCAAAGAATAATATTGCCCATAAAGTGAGCTTGAAAGCATATAATTCTGTGCAGCACTGTTGTACTCATGTTCTCTCCTGGAACATGTTGGGGTTTATTTCTAGAGTAATTTTTGGGATTTTTTATAGAATGTGTGGTTTTGTTTCCAAGGATTTTTGGCAACACTCTCTTAAGTTTATATCTATTTACATTTTGCATCAGTCATTTTTGTGGATTTACTTGTTCTCTTCTGTTTTTAATTGTTAGGGAACAAAAACCTAACAATCTGTTATTCATTTGCAACTTTGTATTAACAGTCCGAGGAGAAAGATTTTGTTAAACATGTGCGCAAACACAGAGAGAAAGAAAAAGATCTTTTACAACTATATGCCAGCAGGACTGCACAACTGACTAATTCCTAATTTCCAAATACGATTTTAGCTTCTGTTTTTGCTATGATAACCTCAGGCTTTCTGAGGTTTGTTTTGTTTTTTGGTTTTATTTTTTTTATTTGAGGAGCCTTTTCAGGCAGGTATTACTGTGTCTGGTGTTGTTGGAGATGCAGTGAAGTGAAGCAAACTGAGGAACAAGTTTCCTGTGAAGCACAGGTTTGCCACTCAGCTTCTCACAGTGTTACACCCTAGCCAAGGGGAATAAAAATAAACCTGTAGAAATTTCCAAGTGGAAGATAAGGAGAAAGACAGGAAGCATAGGAAGAAAAAGGCCCTCTCAGATGCCCTGTGGAAGGACTTTGTGCCCCAGCATTGTTAGAGGACATTCCCTGTCATTGGTGCAAGCAGCTGGAGATATAAATACTGATTGATTTGGGGACCACAGTCTTGGTAAGTGCAGAGGTGGTTCAATAACGTGACATGATGGAGTTCCCTCAGAGAAAATGGGATGCCTGAAAGAAGTAAACAGATATGATTCTGATTTGGTATCAAAATATTAGGTGAGATTATAATTGTATCATTACCTTCCTCCCTTCCTGTCGAAAGATTGATATTGGTGAGGAAATACTTTCCAGTGCTACAATAGAAGGTAATTAGCAATTCAATCTCTTTTCCACACCAAAGAGAAGGACCAGTAGGTGAATTATGGAGTAATAACTTATGAAGGAATATTGGTTTGGATGGTAACATGAATTTATCAAGGGAGAGAGATGAAAATAGAACCATTAACAGGGAGTCTGGGAAGCCAGACAGAGAGGAATTATTAATTTATATTAAAAATTATTTTTAATACAAATACAGACACTGTTGGGTGTATTTATTTCTATACTCAGTACTCTGATGTGACCAAA
Source organism: Hylia prasina (assembly GCA_013397195.1). Taxonomy (NCBI): domain Eukaryota; kingdom Metazoa; phylum Chordata; class Aves; order Passeriformes; family Sylviidae; genus Hylia; species Hylia prasina. Next base: position 76,836 of record VYXD01007333.1, read on the forward strand.
CACATTTTGCTTGCAGGATGGTCATGACACCATGCAGGACAGAGAAGGGGACTGAGCTAAGGAGTCAGGATCTGATTAATTTGAGGAGGAATCTCCACATGGTGACAGGAGCTCATCAGAAATGGCAAGAGACTTCTTTGGCAGAACAATATCACAGTTGACAAAAGCAGCTTTAGAGGGATGGGTTTAATGCTCAACAGGGAAAATGAGGAGATACAACAGGTCCTAATGAAGGCTTTAGAACAGAATTCACAGTTTCTCTGTGATAAAAATTAACCATCACCATCAGGTCAGCCGGCCCAGCAGCAGCAGGAGTTGATCTGTACACACAGACGCTGGAGAAAAGCATCCCTGGGCAGCAGGAGGCCAGCAAATAGGAGCACACTTCAGGCTTCCCACAGCTGCCAATGGAAACAGATGCATTGTTAGAGAGCTGAAATTGCCTTGTTAGTCATCAAAGAACGTCAGCATCATTAGCAAAGAAAGCTAATGGAGTCCAGGCCAGAACTAAGAGCAAATGCACACAGCCAGGGCTGCTGCCCACTATGCTACAGCTATTCAGCAAAGAACGCAAGTGCCAAAATAGAAATATATATTATCTATGGCGTGTGTATATCCATAATTAGTAAATCTGTGCATAAATGTGTGCACATGATTCCCTGGGTGATTTTGGTTCATGGTATTTCTCCCCTGAGGGGAACTGAGAGATGGATGCTTGTTAGCAGAGGTGGTTTTGTGACATCCTATGGCAGTTGTGGAACAGTGCTGGCCTCAGAGTGCACAGAATTAGCTTTACACCAGAAGATAGCAAGCCTGAGCTGGAGGTGTTGAAATCCTCATGATGCATGAAAGGTGGCTGAGGTTTTGTACTTATTATTACGGGACTGAAGTTTCCCTGATCTGTGATTAACATCTGTTAATAACTTTGGAAACACCAATATCTTCCAGATTCTAATTTAATGGAGTAACCATAATTCAAGTAATATTATTCACACTCACATGCTGCCCAACATGGAAGCCTTAATCTCTAACTACATTTCCACATTAGCCAGTTCCATTCATTTTTCACAGAGAGAGCCATCACTGAAAAGTTGAAATATCATCCTTATCATGTGTGATGACTTTCGTGAAGATATTTCAAAGACATTGACATGTCTTCTTCTCTGGTCCACCAGCCTCATTCATTGACTTCTGTCTGAGCAGCTTAAAAATTCAGAGGGCAGCCTTCAGTAGTGTGACTTTTGGTTTATGTTTGTGTTGTAGTTTAAGTAATTCTATCAAGGTGTTGCCAAATGTCTCTAAAGGAACCATAAAACATATTCAGCTTTCTCAGAATATTGGTTTGTCTGTTGTCTGCAAAATAAAACCCTTTATTTGGTGTAAAGGGAAACAATGGCTGGCATTTACTGCCATCATCAATTATTTTGCACATGATACCTGCAGAACAGATTGAGTTTTGCAGAAAGTGAGGAAGATGAAGGGCTTCCCTAAAGGACATGCCTGCTATGCCAGCGTTTTCCAGAAACAGACTGGTACATTGCAGATGTACTTCATGGTTTTGAGGGGTTTTTGGTGGGGGAAAGGGTGGAGTGGAAGGATTCCATTATATGATGGTTGTCATAATCTCAGTAGCTCAAAACAGAGATTGAAGAAGAAATGTCGTGCAAGTGTTTCTGAAACTGTCAGGAAAGAGGAGAAAGGCAAAGATTTCTGTTCTGAGTCAAACCAAGGGGCTGATGAGCCCCACCTGCAGTCTCCACTCTCCAAAAGTGAGAGCCTAAGGCAGAAAATACCAGAGCAAGGCAAGCTAAGGAAACATGCAGTGATCTCCCCCTGACAGCCCTCCAAGCTCAAGTGAATTCAGTGAGCCTATAGAGAAGTCACTGTAAGTAACAACAGTTGATGGATTTTCCTCCCATGGATTTGGCTGGAGAAAAGTGCATTCACAACTGATGACGCAAGATATTTCACAGGTTAATCATAAAATGTTGAAAGAGCATTTTGGGAAATAATTTTTCATCTCTACAAATCCTCTTTTGGAGGGGCAGGGAACAACAAATCTCTGTTCACTCTGCCTCTTTCAGGGCTGTGTAGAACCTTGCTGCATTCTTTTCTTTACTCTGTCCTTTCTTTTCCAGACTGAAGCATGCCAGGCAATGACAGTGAGGACTTCAAGTACATTTGACAATTGGTGCATTCTGAACAATTAACAAAACAGATGAAATCAGCTTTCTGCATTCCATAATTTGAGTGGTGTCTGTGCTTAGACTGCAGCAGGTTGTTCTGCAGCATCACATTTTTTTACAACGTCTAAGAAAGCTCTAAAAAAATACTACAGCAACAACCAGTTGAGACTGTGATGTTTGCATTGCTGGTTAATATAAAGATCCCCCAAACTACATTGAACCTCTGTTAGGCATTGCAAATTTCAGCTCTTTTACCTGTCTTCCCCTTTACCCTTGCTGTAATTTGAATCTCCAGTGAGTAACATAACAGCAAATTGGCAAAAACAAATGAAAAACCCTAACCAGCTGAACAAATTCTTGGCTTTACCCTCACTAGTCCCTTCCCAAGGAGTTTATTTTCAATCTATTTTTCAATCTTCCAATCTCCTGCAGATGGAAGCAGCAAAGAAATACAAAGACAGCTTGATTGTGTGTTTTATGTGGATAACAAACCTGCAGCACTGTAAATGCAGGATTTGCAGGATTTCAGACATCTAAGAAGAAAACTGTGTTTTATTTTATTACACACTGTCCAAAAAGTACAAAAACTGCCCTCAGTGACATCTTCATTTGAGGCAGGAAGGAGAATCTCCTGAGGCTGTTGCTTTGCTCAGTTCTTACAGCCCCAGATGCCCAAGGCTGGCTGCAATCACACTGCGGCAAGCACAATTCCCCACTGTGTCTGTCCATGGAATTATTTGGATATTGTTCTGGACCTTCTGATGAATCTTTTCTCCTTGAGAGTATCTCAAATATGTGGTCAGGTCATAACGTACTTCTCTGATCATTATTGGCTCTGACACACAACCCTGTTCTCAAATCTAAGATACCAGCTGGTACATATTAATCACTGATATTAAGTAAACAAGGAAGCATCAGATGGCACAAGACTTATGAGTCACAGAGGCAGGGAGATAACACAAGGCCACAGTATCCCTGCTATTTGTATTAAGCTCTGTATGGTACAAAACTAAGCATTAACCACAAATACAGGGATCATCTATTACTGTGCTAAAGTTAATTTTCCAGTGTTTCCCCCACTGTTGCATTGATTTCTTCTTAGAGAGATACAACTTGCTCAGTGACAAATTCAAGAGCCCCACTTGGAGAGCATCTGAGGCTACGTTCAAGCTGGGAGAGTCACTCTCTCCATTCCTGCACTCTCTGGCCCTTGTGGATGGCTGCCTGGACCATCCTGGGAATGGAGGCAGCGAGTGGTCTTAGAGTGCACACAGTATCCTGCTAAGCCACACTCAGAACAGAAGGATCACCTTAAATTTCACACTGGTAGCTCCAGTACCATCTCCTTTGTCATTGCTCATAGACCTGATGTTGCACTTTATAAGCCTTTCCTTGTTAAAAGAGAATTTGAGAGAGTGGCTGTGAAACACTCACAGAAAATCATTATTAATCCACCCCCTTTTTGTATGATTACAAATGAAACTGCACCTGGGAAGACAATCTGCAGTGGCTAGAGAGAAACACCCATCCACCCCTTGAAATAAATGAAATAAATGATGAATGAAATAAACTGCTGCTGTTGTCACTAATTCTGAAATGCAATTATGAATACCTCAACCTCCTTTTATGTCTCTCTCTCAATATATATGCACACAGAGGCAAAACTCTCCTTTCCTTTCTGGGTTTTCCCTAGGTTATGTATTAAACAAATTAAAGAGACAAGGAAGTCTATAACAAATTATGATTCAAATACAAACATTTGTGAGGCGACTTTTTAAGGTAAAATCTCTTCTAGTATATTTTATGCAAAATTCATGCTTCTGTTTCTGTTTCAGTTGTACAAACAGCTTCTCAATTTGCTCTATACCTGAAGAATACAGAGGAGAGTTTAGCACATACTGTGGTATTAAATAAGATCTGAACTGAAGGAAATAGTGATGCTCTGCAAAATGTTTGTCTTCTGATGTTCAGAATACAACCCTACTAAAAAGGCATTACTGTGTCATTGATATTTCTCTGTTAAAGTAATGAAAAACAAATCTCATGTGCTTGATTAAATCAACCCTTTCATACACAATTCAATGAAATGCACACAGAACAACAAAACAGAGAACACAACCAAAGTAGATATGCTTGAAGTGCCAGTGAAAATGTAAACTGAATGAAGAGGTAATAAAAAAATTTAAAAAGCTAAGATTTTTCACTAAAATATTCCTATAATAGAACAATGTAATATTTTTTTTCTTTCAGACTTGGACTTGAATAACAACAGAGGTGTCTGTCCTGGCATAGCTTTTAATGACATAAAATACTTGGAATTATGAGTAGTCAAGAGGCCCTTTGTAATTGCACTGGCATTTCTATGCTATTAATGCAGGAGCTCTCCAGTAGGAGGCCACTTCTGAAGAAAATCTAGTCTTGATATTGATTTCTGTTGCAATTTTTGTGTGTATATGTATTGGTAAATGCTCAGTTCTTCTCTGCAAAGGCACTCTGTAAACATGGTATTGTAGATGTCCAGCCTACTATGTTTTTATCACCATGTTCAAAAAGGAAAGCACTTTAATTTGACTGAAAATGAGAAAAAAAAATTAAGAGGCTTTCTAAAATTAATTTTAACAATCCAGGGCCACACATGAGGTGGCCACACATTTACAGCTGCTTTCACACCTTCTTCATCTGTCCTGTAAGTTTTAAATGTCAAAAACACTTTTATAAACTAAACATATTATGCAGATTCTGAGTGGATTATCAAATGTACACTAAACTCTGATTTTACACAGACTTTTCTACCATGACTAGCATGATTTTGCTCCCCAAAATACTGAATTTTGTGAAAGTAAGAATTTTATGTGTTAAATATTTTGACATTATATTATACTTGCAAAAGTAATTTTTTTGCATTAAATAACTAATAAGGTGTGGTCAGAGGCAGCCTATTGTTTATAAAATTCAAAATTATTTGACTGGAGACTTTGTAGACCAATTGTACATAGGCAGAAATTAAATCTGTACTTGCTACAGTTGCTGTATATAATCAATTATTTAATTTTGAAAATGCTGTAGCATTGTGTAAGTGAAAGAATAAATAATTTGGTAATGATTTAATAATATTAATATTTCTCATTAATTTCAGGTCATGGTGGACATAGTGCATTCCAAAGTTTTAGATTTTGCATTTTTCTTTTTCCTAATATTGGAATTTCTACTGAACTTGATTTTAATTTAAAAGGGGTTTATTGGTGGTTGTTTTTTTTTTTTTTGTTTGTTTTTAATCTATTACGTGCACTGCTCTTTGTAGCGTCTGATTTTAACTGTGGAGTTATTCAGTGATCTGTATGCAGGATTTTTACATCCTGTGTTCTAAATATTCTTGAAGTTTATCAATAAGACATTTAACTCATTTTAAAAGGGAGTAGAAAGAGAACAGAGCCTCTTTTCAAGCATATGTAGGCAGAGGAAACAGAGAATGAGGAGTGGGTGAGGAGACATCCAGTGAAACATGAAAGTGGGAAAACCAGCACAAAAGGAAGGTGAGGGATGAGGGGAGACAGATCAGACACTCATACAAAAAGAGATCATTACTATAATGTTCCATGTGACTGTTGAAAGCACAGCAGAGAAATAAAGACATTTCAGTATTTGTGTTCAGTTTGCCTGAATAATTTTTTCCCTTTGGATAGTCCATGCAGAAACCTACAGTGATACCATTGTAAATGTGACAACACCAAACAAATACACTGGGTTCTCCTGATGGACTTTTATTTATGCTGATATGTTTTTTTGCCCCTTTACAGATGCCCCTTTACATAACTGAAGGTATCTTTGGGGTTCTCTAAACACTATTCATTCATAGTGAGAGAATTTAGGTTTATGTGAGTTGTATTGCTCTGCCTGGTGAAATAAAACACAGGGAAGAAATGGAGAGTAGCTGAATATGAACTGACTGGGCCCTGTGTAATGCAAATTGCACTTTGCCAGGAAAAAATTTCAGGCATTTGCCAGGCAAGAGTTGGAAAAAGCTGTCACTGTGTTTCACTGGAGAAGTTATGATAACAGGAATTTGAAGAACTGCAGGGATTTATTCTGTTCACTGTCACACTAGATTAAATTTGTCATCATATATTAAAGTCAACAGGGTACAATAGGGCTGAATTTGATCAAATAGTCTCTCTTCCTGTTAATTGGCTAAATTAGGCTTTGGTTTAATCTCTATTACTTTTTCTTTCGTGGATATGTCTCTTGTAAATCTAAAATATTCATCCATATCAGTATTTCCAGGGGTCAGATTAATAAATGCCTTTTTTTCTCCTCTTTCATGGAATCATTGATTTTCATAGGAGCAAGGCCTGCTTTGGACTGCAGAAACTTCATACCCTGTTTTTGCAGAGCTACAGCCAATTTAATACAGTTATAACTCAAACCAACAAACCCTTGGTCATGGGTCTCACTTTCTGCAGTGCTGGGTAATTTAAACTCTATGGGCAAACTCTGTGTAGTGCTGCACAATCTAACTCTCACCTTGCACTGCAGATAATTTTTGGTCCCATTGCTTCATATCACAGCTTCTGAGCTGTGCTACAGATTTGTGCCTTCACCTCACAGCCAGCAGCACCTGCCCATCCTGGGCTTTGGGGATGTTCTTTCATCCTGCTTCTTTTCATCACTTCTGTCTCTAAGCCACAGATAACAGCACCTCCATGAGCTGTTGCCAGGCAAGGAGCAATTAAAAATCAGTGTTGCGAGACTGCTAGCATTACATTCCATTTCAAATGCATCCTTCATACTGAAAATCAGTATATACCACGGTGAGGAGGAGCTAGATGTGATACACTGACAGTGATCCGCCACTGATGAAGCAACTCCTATCCTCCTGTGCCAACTGCACACTCAGATGAGGTCTGCATGGTTGTTTTAGCTCTGATTATTGCCAGATGGATCACTTTAGCTTTTGCCTCCGTTCAGCAGTTAATACATTTTGTGTACCTTCAGTATCATGGTTACTTGCCATCAGTCCGAACAGTGGCACACACCAGAAATCAGCCAGCTGTGTCTCTCTGGACAATATTTTGGTATAATTGCAGTGACTGACATTGCTTATGGCAAAATTCCTCCAACCAACACAAACTAAAAAGTAGTAGAAATTCTATGCCATTTGAAAAATCAGAAATATTTCTAAGAAGAGTGTAGGAGGTGATGTGTGCCATTTATTTACGGAAACATATGAGATCAGCTGGATTGTTTTCAGTGAATGCCCATAGTTAAAACAGCAATGCTAATAAAGCATTAAGTGTTTGGTGTTTGGGTTAGTTGTTTTATTTTTTTTTCTGTTGTTGTTGGGTTTTTTTTTCTTTCTTGCAAAGCAATGAAGAATTGTCTGAGTCTGGCACATTAATTTAGAAATGAATTTTGGATTTATACTCATATATGAATATTTGATTTGAAAGTGCTTTTTTTTGCATTGCATTTTTACTTTAAAAAGGCTGGTAATTTTATGTTGGAGAAATTGTTTTTAAAGTGCGCATAAGAAGTGTTGCTGAAATAGCAAAGTACAGACTTGTGAAAAGGACTTTTGCAAAAGTCATAATACAGGTCTGGGAGTGATGTTGTAAATCACTGCTACAGAGTGTTTTCTATGGCAATAACTGTGGTTTATTTAGGTTCTGATTTTGTCTTTAAACATCCCTATTTGATTCATAATGCAAGCTAAACTATGTTACCTTAACAGCAGTACAAATTCTTTCTATACATACGTGTAGGTTATTCTAGAAATATGAAAATGAGAAAAAACATTCAATTTATGTGAGTCCATGAAGTACCTGCAGACCACAAGTATTCTTCACCTTGCAAAGTCCTGTCCCACAGGAAGTGATGGTGGAGACATCAAGCCAGTCATAAATTTCATGGAGATTCAGAACTGAGAACATTTTATCTACCCACAGCCTCCACATCAGCACCACCAGCCTGTTACTGGCTTGGCCTCAGACCCAAGTGTGTGTATCTCTGTATTTGAGTCTGGGGAGAGGTCCTACTTTATTTACAGGAAATTTTGCCAGGTGCAATTTATCTTTCTTCTTTCCTTCCAAATCTGGAAAACAGAATCATTGATTTGTTTCCTTACAGTGGAGATAGGAACCCCTCACATGTTGTAGTACTCATGTTTCACACCCAAAACTGAAGCATGACTTGGACATGCGTCAGAAATTTATTTTTGTAGACTCTGGATTTGCAGTGTGCAAAGTTCTTGGCTACCGCAGTGAGCGAAACAAATTGCTATTTTAATTTCACATCTGGCAAATAGTATTTCAGTGATTTTACAGTCCATTTCACAGCCAAATGCCTTTTGTTCAACAACTATGTATCTTTCTTTAGCGGCAAAACTTTATGATGAATTATGATAAGCTATGCCCCTCTACCTATTTATTTAATATCACCTAGAGCTATATTCCAGACCCATTCATCTGTAAAATATGTTCCTGCCATAAAAAGAACAGAAGTGAGGGGTGAAACCATGCCTCAACTTTTCAGAGTGTCATAAAGTGTCTGCTCATAGTATGAACTTAGGACTTTGCTAAGATGTCATCACAGTAAGAGGCAAAAGGTTTAGAAATAATAATAATAATAATAATAATAACATAGACAACAATGCAACCGAAACTAAGGATTTAAAAATAAAAATGCTTCATACATAATCCATTATTCTGCCTTGTGACCAGGCAACTGGGGTCTTGGCAAGTAGTCTTTTTGACTTTTGGAGGCTAACTGTAAGTGTATTTTTAGTAATATTAATACAAAATCAGGAACACCAGAACAGATTCCTAATATTACAGTATTTCTGAGTGTACACAGTAATGTTCAATATAAAAAGTTAATCTATATGGCTCACACACAATTGCAAAGGTATATCTGTCTTTTGTGAAGTCACACTAAATACTCTGCCAGTCAATGACCCTAGGACCAACTTTAGGAACCCAAGAACTTGGTACGGACTCATTCTGGGTCTTTGGCCAAGATAGAATGAATGTGATTTTATGGAAATCGCAAACTGTTGCATTTTTCTCAGTTATTGCATCCAGTGGCATTTATTTCAATACAACACTGTGCTCAGAAAGGGGTGTATTCCTTACTGCAAGGCTTTTTCTCAGAACCACATGGATTTCCTTCACCCTGCAACACATGATGTGAGAAACAGCAGAGTGACAACAGCACAATTTTGTATCAGCGAGCCACAGGACTTCTGACCAGAATTCTGCCTGCTCGCTTCAAACCAAGCATTGGTGTGCAGTTGCCATAGTTCTCATCACATTTGACAGTGTGGAAAGGTTTTCATCAGGAAATAACAAAAGGGTACGTGCAGAGTGCTGTGACTCCCTCGGAATGCATGCACAGATGCACAGATTCAAGCACAGTCATGCCTTTAGGTCTGCCCTCATTTCCAGTTAATACTAGTGGAGCAACACTTCAGTTACAAAGAGAAGTGAGAAACACCTTTCAGAGGCAGTACATAAATCCTTGGCACCATTGCCTTTGAAAAGAAATATTTTCTTTATTTTTTTTTAACTGAACCCTTATCATCTGTTCTGCTCTCTAATTGCAAGTGCACAATGAACATAATTCACGGATGTGTAATAAAAAATGAGATTAGAAATTATTTAGATCTCCACTTGTGTATCTTCTAGTCTTAAGTTTGTTAAGGAAACATCTGCTTTACTTTTGTCTCCTATTTCAGACTGTTGGAGAAATTGGTCCATTGTCACAATTAAATCCCTGCCATGGCTTAAAGAAGCCCAAAGAGCATCAAAGAACTCTGTTTCACTCACTGGCACCTTTCATGAACATCTAAATTCACTGAGTATATTCTATGGATTTTTCTATTATGTCTGAAGTTCTCCTGATTTTAATTTTATGGTTGGTTCTTTTTTGGGAGTTGACAGGTGTCTTCAGGACCATTCTCATTAATATGAAAGAAGCCAAGTGCTTATATTTCTGGCAGAAAAGAAATGTGTTGAACCCCAGTCACATCCGGTAATTTTTTTTTTTTTTTAATTAATTCCTACCTCCTTTCTTGAGCACACAGCTCTGGGATGGAGTCCTTCAAATCTAAGGGCTTCTGCTCTGACTCAGGAGATGTTCCCTTTCCCAGGGATCCAAGACTACCTCTGTCAGTGAGCATTTTGGCATTTGTAGGGCTGGAGAGGGAATTGCCTTGTTCTTTTTTTTCTCTAAAACCCCCAAATGTTCTGAGCAGATGAGAGCTCTTTGCAGAATATGAAGATAAACATTATTGAAAAAGTGATCACAATCAACTAGATCGGAAAAAGTGAAAACCTCCCAGACACACACACTTTCCTTTCTACACTTGGCTTTAGGTATCCCTAAGAGAATTAATATTTCTTTCACTTGAAAGCCTGCAAATCTCTTGGTGTGTTCTTGTCCATGTACTCCAAACTGCAGAGAGCTGAAAAAGCGTGACTCATTAAATCTGAGCACTGAGGTGCTGAGACCTGCCCTGCACTTCAGAGGAGCAGCAAGGGTGAAAAGAGAGAAACCTCACTTCAATGCTTCCTTTTAAAGGTAGACAATATTTTACTGTCCTTGACTCGGAGCTGGCCATGAAACAGTGAGACGGGAAATTCTTTATAATGATGGCACAGACAAGGGTTTTGTTGTGCATGATCCAGGCTGTGACAGAGCAGATGAACCCAAACCAGTGGATCAAAGCTGCTCTTACAAAACAATGAGCAAACAAGGCTCTCGGGAGTTATAAGAGTATATACAAAAAATATTAAGCATGATAAAGGCTTCAGAAATGTAGAGCACTAAAGACTCTGCTCCACAAAATTCTTCTTGTAAAGATATTACACACCCAGCAGTAAAGTACTTCTCTAATGCACATTGGCTTTATATTCATGACCAGACTTCATGGATTGCTTGAGGTTATCTATGCTGCTGCAATGTGAAATACAATAGATCCATCTAAGAGCTTTCCTTTCATTATTACCTTCTCAAGATTCTATGACAATTTCCTTACCTCAGCAGCAGATTCATTTTCTGTATTAATTTGTGAACTTGAAAGCAATTTCTCCCCTACAGTGAAGCAGTATGAGAACACACTACTAAAATATTAATTGATGTCATGCCTGGCCTTACTGAATCTGTTGTCAGTCAATGGATTTGTAACTTGAAAGCCAATCTCCCAATGTATCTATAAGTCTGTGTACAGTTGTGTCAGACTTGCATGCACTTCAAAATGACAAAGAAGCAGTTATTTTGGATAAGATAAGGGACAGCATTGATAAGGATGTATTTGAAAAAAACCAGTCTCAACTGAAAGACAGCAGCATTTAAAAGGCTAAAACCATGAAATTTCTTCTCTTGCTCATTAGCTGCATACAGCAAATGATGTACATTTTAAAGTCCATTTCCATGGTTTCAGTAATTTTCCATAAAGGGACACTACTCCTCTGCCTAAAGTCCCTCAGTTCTAAAAATATGTCTACAAATAATAGACTGGAAATATCCAGAAAAATATATCCCAATTAATTTGTATTTTTTAGTGCGTAAAGAATATACAGCATTCCAGTCATCAATAGAAAACTGACTTTGGCTTCAGCAACAGGAGATTTTCAGAGAAAGAAAAGAGAGTATAAGCATATAGCTGTAGATATTTAGGAAAAATGGAGCAGAAAGATCAGCTACCTCATGCTTGTCATCATCCAGCTGAATATGGAAACTGATGTCATGTAAAATTCATTGTCCCACCATGATTCTCTGGGGTTCTCAGGCAATTTGAGTCGTGAAAACTAGCATAAAGAAGTTAGGTGTTTTGCAGTGACCCAACATTTCCCTGACTAATGCCAGTGGAATGGATTTATCCATTGGTCCAGTCTTCTTTTTCAGAGATACAGGTAGGAATATGCAGGGCAGTCCAGGTGGTCAGCTCAGAACCACAGTTTCAATCCTCCTGCTCAAATTTTGCACAAAGCTGTTTGGAAAAAGATAAATCATGGGAGGCTCATTCACATGTTGGGCACAGCCTCCAGCCTTTTTTAGTCATTGGAACATGGTGAAAAATTCTACAAATGTTACTAAACCATCAGAATAGTAAGCTGAAGATCCATGTAATTGTGGATGGAGTCATGATTCAAGGTAAGGAAATTCAATATACAGAAAAAATAAGAGGGATGTAATGGGAAAAAAGACACAGAGAACTTTACCCACATATCCATGGGCATGGAGATGAGCACTGGAACAGCCAGTCCCAGGAAAACACAGTTCAATGCTCCTATGGATTTAAAAAATAAACTATTTATTAGGAACTACTTGGACAGGAATGGAACATGGAGAGGATAAGTTTTACACTGTAGTAATCCATGTAGTATCTACAGTTTGTGTTCTGCTTTGGCTCCTCTCCTCTCAAAATGTAGAACACTAAGAAAAAATTAAAGTACAGAGTATCAATGGTCTAAAGCAGAAACGTTAAATAAATGAAATGAAAGTTTGCTAAGTTTGCTGAGTGTATAGCAGGGGCACTGTGACTGAAATGGGAAAGATTATCTGGGGTCTGCAAAGTGCAAGCAATGGGTCCATTCCTGTGCAGATATCATCCAGCTTTCAGAGTCCATCCTCAGTGCAGGGCAGTGATGGATCCCCATGTGCTGGAGCAGGTCTGAGTGAGCCTTCCTTCCCTCTGCCACCCCTTTTAGCAGCTTGTTTTTCCTGTGCCACAACCTACAGTGATGTAGGGTATTGCTGAAGTCAGTCGTGTTGTTTGCAGTCACAGCACTCCAAGACAGAGTTAAAATTCAGCCAGTCCCTCCTGAGACTCATTCTTCCAAAAGCAAGCCAAAGACAAAATCATGTTGAAGAGGTTGGTGGGGGATCCTCCTGCTGTGACCATTCCTCTTGCTGGCTTTGAGAAAACAGCTGGAGGCACTGTGGCTGAATTTTTCTTTCAGGCATGCCATGCACAAAGCCCAGCTCTCTGTTGAAATAATTTCCTGTGTAGAGTCACAGATAACAAACAACATGTACACCTTAAGGTAAATACATTGATAACTTCTTTCACCAAAACCTTATTGTTAAACCGCTAAGTATGTCAAAACTTAACCAAACCACATACAGCTAAACACTTCTCTCCTCATTAATAATCACTTTTCTTAGAAAGACTCCAGTTTTTACCTTGACATAGGCCCACCTGGCCCCTGAGAGGGTCTGTCACAGCATGGTGCTACTGCCATCATTTACAGCAGCTGTCTGTACACAGAGCAAAGTCAGATCTCTCCAGTGACCACCTCAACTCCTATAAATAATTATGGGGTTTAGGTAACAGCACTGCTAATGCATTCAAAACCATACACCTTTTTCCAGTAGCACTCTTAGTAGACACCACCTTTGGAAGCTGTTTATTCCTTTTTTCCCCACCAAGTCTACCTTTATGCATGAAAATTTCCCTGGAATAACCTCGAGCTCGGCAGTTACATCTAAGAACAACAAGTCATTCCATTCAAGTTTGATTAAAAATGAGAGTGGCAACTAAACAAGCACTCATAGTTCCTGCACACAGGCTGTTTAGGCTTGACCCATGGCAGTGTGAAGTTAGTGAGATGAACAAAATAATATGGTTAAGTGACAAAGAGAAAGAAGAAAGTGCTTCCCCTCCTGCTGTGGTGTGCCCGTTCTGGCTGAGTGAATTAAGAGAGCAGATAAAGAAGATATTTGTCCATGCAGCAGTGAAGAGCAGAGACTTTTCATCCACATTTCCTGCTGGCCATAGGGTTCCAGGGCTTCAGATAACTGATGTTATCTGTCTCCATCAGAAGTCCTTTGGATGTATTTTGAGCATTTTGCCTGCTCTTTGGAGAGGATACAACACCTGCTTTAAAGGAACTCCAGCACTTCTGTTGAAACCCCTGTTGCTGCGTGACTACAGCCCTGCAGTGAGTGGTCACCAGAAAACCCAACATTGTAAGCTTCAAGGTAAACTCTGCCTGTTTTTTTCTTCCGCCCACCCCCNCCCCCCACCCCTTTCAAGCATCAAGTTGATGAAACAACATTTCTGGCAGCCTCAGGGAGGCAGATTGAGCGGATGTGTGCGCTGGAGTGACAACTTCAGCAAGTCAACCAGGTGCCACCTTCATCTGGTCTGTTACACACACTGGCTGATATGATTTAGAAACAAACCTAGTCAGAATGTAAGTGCTGTCATCTGTAAAAATAAACATTTTTGCAAATTTTCAGAATCCCTGATGAGCATAAATGGGAAAAAAGTGCAGTGATTTTTATTCACTGCAGAATTTCTGCCCAATTATGCCCCCAAGAATCAGGGAAAATCACTGGCAGAAGTGAAAAGGAAGCAGTGTGCTGTGACCAGCACACCAGAGTGGGCTGCCTCTGTATCTCCTGTGTGCAGAGATCTTGTTCAGACGGTCCCCTGAAGTGCATATAATCATCCAGACCTCATCAAATCAGCTGGATTGCAGTGTCTTGCTTTTTAAAATTTACATCCATAAGTGCAAGGAAAAGTTTAGTATCTGTGGGCTGGTAAACCTTGTTAAAGCACAATCCTGCACTTTAATGAAGATGAATATCAGAGGATGAACACACAAAAGTGGCAATTACCCAGATGAAGAGGTTTTCATCAGGAAATGGTGTTTTTTAAAAGATGTTTTTAAGAACAGTTTCTTTTTTTTCAGGACCACAATAAACCCCTCAATCTCTGGTTATTTATTTCAGATATTTTTAATGACACTAATTCTGTAGTTAAAAAGGCTGTAATTTTAATGCTTGAGAAAAAAAAAAAACCAACCTAACCCAAAAGACCCACAAACCACCCAAACCAAAAGCAAACAACAAACCAAGAACAAATAATCAAAAACTACTCACACAGCCCCAGATGAACTAGAAATATAATTGTTTTCTGAGTTTTGCCTTCCAGCCTGGCATGTGCCAAGACCAGAATATACTCAATGATGTAACAATCTTTGTGCAGTTATTTAACTATTTTTCTATTTCTCTATTTAACTATTTTAACTATAGTTATTTAACTATATTTTTCCCAGGTAGAAAAGGCTTTTCCAAGAAGAAAGACTTTGACCTGATAATTTATCTGACACCTGTGCTCTGTATAATATTCTTAGCACTAAGTGTGCTTCATTGAGCTGTTTTTTCTGTTTAACCAGGGAGTCTACAGGTTGGATTTCTAAGCAACCAAGCTATCTGGAGAGAGATAACAATTATCTCAACCTTAGTGTCACTTTATGGCAAGGGTGCAACTTTCAGATTGATAATTTGCAGGTGAATGACAGAAAAAAATCTGATTTAACTAAAGAGGGAGACTGATGAGAAACTAATCTGATTATTATAAAGACTAGGTCATGAGCTTTAGTCCTTCAAGCAATCTCTGAAAAAAAACCTTATACTGCTCTGAATAGAGAAAACAAGAACAAATAAGAATAAAAAAGGCACAGTTTCTATAAAGAAGTGAATTACTAATGAATATTAACCATGAATAAACACATTGAATAGGAACTCTCTGTATTTTTCTTTAAAAAGACCTGCTCTGCACAGCTTCTGACTAGTCCTCTGCACACATGAAAGACCAGTCAATCTAGAGTGTCACATATAAAGAACAATAAAAATTTAATCATAGTGTAAAATATCTCAATACAAAGGAAACAGCTCCAGGGGAAGGTGAAAATACCTTACTGATGGTAAAAGGTGCTTCAGAAGCCCCTGAGATCTCCCCATGCCACTGGCAGCACAATATGTTCAGCTCACTAAGTAGAGGCTGTCTGGACATCAATTTGAGGCTGATTTCCTAAAATACAGCCTTTCTAAAAACACAAGTTCCATTTAATGCCAGATAATCACCAAATTTTGATGCAACCTTTCCTTAAAGTGTACTGGATGTAGTCTACAATACTTTGTACTCTTTTATTTTATGTTGGCTCTTCTCCTATGTTTTTCTCATCATTGAGTCATGGAAGCCCATGGAGCTGTAAATCACAATATAGTACAATTTCAATCATCACTTGTCCTGTGGCTCACACCTGTACAAATGGTGGATTTCTTTCTCTCAGCCAGCACAGCCTCACTGGGTGTTAACTCTACCCTGAATATTTACTGAATGTTAACTTCAAAATAGTCAGATGAAGCCAAAACAGATTGTAAACAGATACCTTTTCTCTTGTGAGTGGATTAAGACACCCAGGTAAGGATTCAAACCTCGCTGTTGTCCATACAGACACTTAAAACTTTTCCCACAGGTACAAATCTTGTGGAAAAAGAATGCAAGGATGGTTTGTGCCAACACAGAGCAGGGTTTTTAAGAACAGAATATATATAGACCAGCTACTGATGCAGCTGTAGGGAGGAACTTCCAAAACAGCAAGATGCCCTCTGCTCTCTAAAGTAGTAGGATGGACCTACAGCTGGTATGGAGGATGTTTATGAATACAAGAATACAGGATTTTAGAAGCAGCTTTTGGAGATTTTGTAAAAGTAAAGAAACAGCTTGTACTGAGAACACATAGAAGATTAGCTACTAAGCTTGGCTATTAGGTAGTTATTAACTAGAAGTCACATAGGTAAGATGTATAATGTTGGAACTCAGCAAAGTGGGACCTAGGTATTTGTCAAAAATCGATAAAGCAGAACTTTGTGGCTTGAATCCAGCAAAATCAATCTTGTAATCTTTGGCAAGATCAAAGTGACCTGAAAAATAGCCAAACCTCCATTGTGCCTGCGCAGAAGTGAAGATCAACCTGAGGAAGATGTCAGCCTTCCTCCCAAGACCCCAACACACAACCACCAAGAGGCATGGCAGCTAATTAGAAGACAAAGTGTGAGAAGATGGGGAATGAGCAGGTGAGGAGGTGTGGATTTGTGGAATCAATGTGTATTTAAACCTGGACCTTGTCTTAACCAGGTATGCACAGTTTAGAGGAAATATCCCCCCATGTGTCCCAGCTGGAAATAAAACATACCTGCTTTACTATTTCTAATTGTAAAGTCCTTATTCTACACTTCACAGCACCGAAGTTTGCAGGAGAGGTTGGTTGTGGCTCCCAAAGGGTGCTGGTCACACCACTGTCACTGTGAAATGGGAAGAGTTTCAGACGCCTAGACCACAGTTTTGAATGCAATAGGCCAGGACAATAAATGATTAATATGACACTTGCCTATATTCTCTACTGTCCTACACTGTGAGTTTCAAGTTCCCCTTGATTAGTTTCACTCAGACTCCAGCACTTATTAGAAACGTGGCACAAATATTACTGAAGCTTCTGAACACCCCAGAGAACTAAGGCAAAATTTGGTATATATTAAGGAAAAAAAAGTTGTGTAAGAAATGTTTTTTGAAAGACAAAGTCTGATGGTTCTGATGGTTTATTCTTTAGATATTAGTAAGGAATTTTTCCCTGAGGGGGTGGTGAAGCCCTGGCACAGGCTGCCCAGAGAAACTGTGCCTTCCCCATTCCTGGAAATGTCCAGGGCCAGGTTGGACAATTGGAGCAACCTGGGATAGTGGAAGATGTCCCTGCCCATTGCAAGGGGGGTTGAAATGAAATGGTGTTTAAGGTCCCTTCTAACACAAACCATTCTACAATTTTATCACTCTGTGTCCTTTTACCAGAAATGAAGAGAAAAGGATTATGTGAAGCTAAAGCTGGAGTTCTACTTATCCAGAGGTTTTCTTTCAGCTGCAACTTCAGCATTAAAAGACAATAAATAACTAACAGGTTTTTCAGAGAGCATTACATGTAGTATGTAGATATATTCAGAATGTACTGTGAGACCATTGCGATATGGTTGGCATGGCAGTGATTGAATACTCATATTTTATAGTTGTCTAGGTTTAGAAGACAGGTATCTGCCAGGGAAAGC
>VYXD01007333.1:94945-114106 GCA_013397195.1 Hylia prasina
CTTAATGGCCCATTAGCAGAAAATATGCCCCTGGAGGGAGGATGGGAGGTGAAAGAGATAAGAAATACAAATCCACCAAGTTTTAACAGCTGAGCCATTATGAGAAAACATCTGCCTCCCTCCCTGCAGACTAACAAGAGATAAAGGAAAAAAACCCACATTTCCCCAACTGCCTTCAGCAGATGAAAATAGAATACACATTTTTGGTTCCATAACCCAAGACAATAGTGTTCCAGAAATCTCACACCTCCCTAAATAGTGCTCTGTAATCTTCATGGTGCATGCTGGGTTTTTAAACACAAGCTAAGAAACAGCTTGGGCAAATATAAAATGGAGGCATTCTGTACATTTTATTTCTGGAGCAACTAGTCAGACTAATATACAAACTCTTAACCAAGTTATAAAAGTGATATAACAAGGAAAGAGGAAAATGAGAGTTTAACATATAATCATACATATTGGAAAAGATAGCAGGACATAATTTGTGAATAGAGTTATAGATACAATTAAACACATTTATGCCATTAAAGCAATCCTAGCTACTTACTGTGGTACTTGTGGTGCTTGTTGTGATACTTATAATGACTGATCCAACCAGAGTGGGAATACAAGGTGAAAAAGGAATAAATTAATTTCTCTTAAGTCATCCAAAAGGAGGCAAGACAGACCTTCTGATTCTTCTAATAAGCTTTTAATTAACAGTAATGCTCAAAGAGATCAGTCCAAATTTGCAAGACTTGTAGCTACCGTAATTGGAAAAACTAATCTGTGTTCAGTTTTGTGTAGGGATTTCCTAGTCTTCCTCCTGGAGGACCCAACTCCTAAAGTCACCAACTCCCAAAGCTGCAGTGCCACCAGGACATGATATTTTTATTTTGTTGATTACTCAGACTGGGATCAGCCACAAGAACTTGCTATTTTGTCATGAGAATCAGCAGAAAGGAGTACTAATACTGACCACCAATTAGCTGTTCCTCCAGCTCCTCAGTTCAAACACTGCCAAGATCCAGTGCCATGTGGAGGGAGGATAAATAAAATACCTTCCAGTTCAGGACACAGCTGACAGACCCAGCCTGGATCATTTGAGCAGCACTGTGGTGATCACACCTCCTCTGAAACTCACCCTAAAGCAGCACTGAAGTTGCCAACATAAATTAACATAAATAAGCAGTGCCCTAATGAGCTCTGTGGATGCAACTCCTACAGCTGCATTAGGTGCAGTGTCCATGGGAAATCTGCCCTGCATGCATGAGCTCATTCTGTTAATGATGCATTGTGTGTGTTCCTTGTTCCCTGCACACCCTGGGCTCCCTGCTGGGATTGCAGTTGTAGCCCCCAACACTCATCATGTTGTGACTCTTTCCAAAGCTGTAAGTCTTAGCTCATTTATTTTTTAGCTATTCTTTCATGTGTGTGCTTGGATACATCATTAAGCAAACATTTTGGTTTTTTGTCTCAAAGCGCATGCAAATTATAGAGGTGAATTACTAATCAGCTTACAGGTAGGACAAGGACATTAGTGGGAACTACAGGTGGGTTCCTGTAGCATTACCCTAATGTGAAGTAAAATCAGCTTGAAAAATGCATCCTGCTCCTTCACTGAGTGCAGTGCCACAGAGGTCAATTTGCCTACTGCCAGCTTAAAAGATAACACAACCTCTTGATTTTTCCTACTGATTACAGCTAATGGAAAAATTTCTTCTTTCTTATGAAAAACAGAAGTGTTCAATTATTTTAATGTCTCTCAGGCAATAGGTCAGTGGGTTCTCATTGAAGGGTTCACTCCTAACCTCTGGTTCATTGGAGAAGTTTTTGCTGACAGTGATGTTGTTTGTGTTTGCAAATGAAATTTTGCTCTTGACATAATCATATAAACAGGTTTTAGTTAGCAATAAGTGGAAAAGATGCACAGTGTGCAGCTATATTCCATTCTAGGGTCTGAGGTTAATACTACTGCCATGTAAAAGAGCTTTGCCCTTGAGCTCAGGTGACAGAGATTTTATTCTCATGATGATTAAGCTATTCCAGACAGGATGACAGCCTGCAGAATGAACTTAGTTTTCTAAGATGAAAAAGTGGAGGAAAAAAAGAAAAAGTTTTTGAGAGATATCTGTAAGGTAAAGTCTTTAAAGCAGGTAAGGAGGAGAGTTTTTGAGTGCAGCATCACCAGCTCACCCAAGCATTATCTGTGAACTGCACTCAGTGTGCTGAGGGAGATACAAATGAAACTGATGTCTCTCACTGCAACTAACACTGTCAGAAGTGATTATCTGCCCAAAGCATGCTGCACCTCTCAGCTGTGGGGGGGGTGGATCACTGGAATTTCTCAGGTCTAGCTCTGACCGAGAATCCCAAAGGAACATCTGATTTCTTTCCTTTTCTCTCACACTCCAAATGCTGGCCATGTCTGCTGCTCCAGCAGCACATCTGAGCTTTGGGTGCTTTGGGTCAGGCAAAGAGGCCTCTGTCTACAGGGTTTGGTTGTGGTGTGTCACCATCAGTGTGGTTACTGTCACCCTCGCTGTGACTCCTTGCTCTGCTTGCCTTGCCTTGATGGATAACACACAGCACAACCCATGAATGGCATAGAAGGAAATGTCCCTTTCCAGGTCAGACATTTCCAAGGGAGGTTGAACTAGTGGATTTTGTACTGTAGAAAAAGAATCCTTTTAGTTTTCATCATTGTTACCATCATCATGATCTACTAAAACCTCCAAAACATTTCCTGCTGTGGCAACTGTTCTTGTCTCACAAAGGCAAGGCAGCAACATTCTGGAGATCTGCAGGTGAGTGAATCACCCAAGTTTTGGCTCTGTGTAACTAGGATCCACTATAGAGAAGCCAAATTTTGGTTAGGAATCTCCCAAGCTGACATACGTGTTTTAGTTTGTTACATTTATTGAAAAATATTGCATACTGGCTTCCTCCTTTTTCAAAACCTTTTTTGGTTTCCTCTCTATTCTTCTGTCATGCAGAAATAGCAATTAAAAAAACAAACTTCATGCAATGATAAAAAAAAAAATAGGAAAAAATATAAAGCACTATGAGTACATTTACTCAATGCTTAAAAGTAGAAATGAATGCTATGATTTTGACCTTGTAGTTTCAAAACCCCTTCTGATAGTTCTGCCAAGGTTGGCACACTGACATAATGCCCCTTCCACACTTTGTCTCTGGGAGTCCCTGGTGCTCAAGGAGTTTGGACATAATGTACAAAGATTACTTCATGGTGAGAAGGAAAACATGCAGAATAAGCACAAAAAGTTTTGAGTGAGAATAGCTAAACAATTCTGTCTATATCCTGGATGCTCCTATGGCCATTCCCATAGAGAAGAAAGAAGAGATGGCTGGAAATCAGGAGTAGTTAAGAGCTACAACAGAAGCTGAAAGGTTAGAAAAAGTCTGCAAGATGATGATGATGATGAAACTGTAACACTTGAGGTGCTGATCAGAAGCCACAAGCAAATAAGGACGGAAATTTATTAGAAGAGTCTTCAATTAGGCTTCAATTAGGTCCTCCTAATAAAGGGAGTTGGAAGCAAGCTTGCAGTGAATGTGAAGTGTATGATGTTAACATTAAAGACAGCTTAGCACTACTGTACCACTGATTCAGGTAGGTCCTCTCAGAGAAGCAGCTCTGTGCCATGGAGCTGAATATTTTTTCTAAAGGAAACCAAAATAGTCTGTCTGGGCTTTGCAGCCTCATTCTCTATTAGAAAATAGAAACAGAGGACACAGACATAGGAACTACTTCATAAAATACTCCAATTTCTGTAACTCTGAAAGCCAGTTTGTGGGGACAGCAGGGACCTTTCTGCCCTTTGGGGAAGAATCCATAAGGGTGAATTTCTAATGGACTGAATAGCAGCAGATGCAGCATCCCCTGTCCAGAGTAATAGATGTCTTTCTGTATGCACAGCTGTGTGTTGTACGTGCACAAAGATATTAGAAGGGCTACTGTTAGCTGTTGCGCAACTCACAGAAGGAGTTTTAAAGACATCTTCAGCAGCCTTGATTTTTAACACAAGTGTCAAACTTCAGTGAATCCATAACTGTGGGCTCCTGGTAAAGTACAGAGGGCTCCATTCATCTCCACTTCACCCTAGCGTGTTGACACCGCAGTAATTTTTCACCTGCTGTCATCATTTTGCATCTGTGGCATTTGCCAATGTTTGTCTTAAGAGGTGGAAACTTTTGCTTTGACTTCTCATGTGTTCCTTAGTGTACCTTATTATGTGTCTGTAGGTTCACAGGGTACCTCTTAGTAGATTTTGAGTGACAGCTTTGTGAAATATTTGCTAAAAAAAAAAATCCCTAAACAGGAAACATAAAAATTCTTACAAGAAAAAATAGGGAATCTGCCTTTTTAGAGACACCTGATCATATATGAAACCAAGGCAATTTGTCACCCCCTGGTGTTAAAATAAGACCAATAAATCACTGTGTGAAAGCACTTCAATCCACAGGTAAATTATTATTCTTGCACAGCAATTTCTTTTGCAAATTATTTTCCACAAGCAACTCTATAAATATCCCCATCTCAAGAAAAACAAAACCCAGACTTTAAACAGCCTCTTTACTGGCAGCAGAGGAAACAAACCTGAGACCATAAGGATTAATCCCTGATCATCAGTATTTTATTCCTTTTCTTGCAACAATTCTGATTTTGTCATAGTTTCTTCATTATTTTTTTCACAGTGTCAGCAAAAGCCTGGAACCTTCACATGGTGCAGCCATTCCAGTTGCAGCTGAACTGCAGAACAGTCTGAACAAGACTCCATTCCATGATAAGGATCAACATGAAAGTCAGTCTCAGAGAGGACAGTGAGCTTCTGAAGGCCTAATTCTGCTCAAACTGGCCAGCCCTAGCCCTGTGAAACTTGTGGCAAAGGAGATTTATTGATTTGGTCTGCCCTGATTTGATCCATCACACTTGAAGATTACTGGTACAACTCTGTTTAAAGCCACCAACAAATCAATGAATTGCACCAACACTGCTGGAAAAACTGATGATGTAAAGTAGGTTTTACTTGAACTCCTTTCATACTTCTGCTCTGAGTTCTCCAATTAAATTGTTAAATGATTTGACAAAAACAGCCTATCTCCCCTAATATTTCACAAAATTTTACGCTTCTCTCAAACTAAGAGTCTGTGTAAGAGGTTAATATAGATAAGGCTAGGAAGGTATAAGAAAATACTAAGAATCTAAAGGGAGAAGGATGGACCTCTACAGGTGAAGACTGTATTTTTGTTGTTATTTTGCACTTTTGACAGGTACTGGCTCCATTAAAGCCAACCACTATGCCAAAGCAAAGATTTTTTTCTTCCTTTGCCAGTACTTTGAGGATAAAAAACACAGGTTCAAAGTTATGGGTTACTGTCACTACCTCAAACCTCGCAGTACACAGAATACTCCCGGACATACAGCAAACTGCTTGGAGGGAGGGAAATCTGGAGTTAAGGGAGGGAACTTAATAGAAACTATAATCCTGTCCACAAGTTATCTCAGCATGGACAAAGACCTGACAAACATTTAAGCACTTTGTAGATTTCTTTCTTTAGCAGGACTGGAAAAAGAGCTGGAAGAACTGAAGAAGTAAGCAAAGATTGGCTACTGAAAGTAATGGTTTGTTGTTCTAGACAACATGCTAATTCCAGATAAAATTCAAGTGGCATTTACCCTCTTAAAATGAGCATTCCTGTTATAAAGAGAGCATTTCACTTAATGACAAGAAGAGAACTTCAATTAGCCTAATGACAACCGACGCCTGAGCCGAAGGTCCATCAGGCAAGGTGTTCATTCATACCAGGATAAAGCCACTTCCTTTGGTAACTCAAATTACCTCCCAGACACCCTGAAAACGGTGAAAAGGGGCTGACAGAGTGAGGGTTCCCCTGGCAGCAAGAGTTCAGCCCAACTGGCTGTGCTGCCTCTGGCTGTCCCTATGAGCTCTCCTCGGCACCACTCAGCAGCAGACAAATTCTAAGCAGTAATTCAGCAAAATAAACAGCCCTGTACTCAAGTGCCATAATACCATATAATCCTGAACATGTTTATTATGCTGATGGGCTAAGCATACAGTGTTAGTCCATATAGCCTGATTTTGACTCAAATTAGAGTAGTTTAGCCATGCATGGTTTGTTCAAGAGAAGGAAAGAATCAGCAAAACAGCAATGTCTGAAGAATTTGCAGCTCTGGGACATAAGTTTTCACTGGGAGATGTCTAAACTCATAACATAATTCTCAGTGCTATAAGAGTCCTGAAAAAGGAAGACATAGAAAACATAAAACCTATTTATTAATATTTTTAATTATCCTTCTTAGGCAAATATCCCTGAATGCCACACTTTTTCAGAAAGACGTCATTTTTTGCTTAAAAAAATCAGTTAAAGGATACAAGACAAGAGGAAGGGGTGTATATATAATAAGAATATATATNGGAAATTAGGTACCATATGCAGTCTGCTTTTCTTTCTGGAAATGGTTCAGAGGACTTTGGGGGCTGTTGGATGTTTTGATTTCCCTCCTACAGTTCATGACCTCGGCCTCATTCCTACACTTGCCTTGTGTTTATTTTCAGGAGCCAGAACAACAATGTTTGTCCCAGAAAAGTGCTGNTACACATAGAACACTGAGATGTTTATGGCCCTCTATATGAAGCAGATTAATATCCACCATGTCCATTTATATGCTGTAGATTATTACAAATCACACTTGATCACATTTCTCTATTTCCATTTCTCCCTCTATGAATTGTCCAGTCTTTTTAAATGTTCCCCACTTCCTAGCAATCTTTCCTTTCAGTTCATTTTCCAAATATTGTTGGTATAAGCTGCTGTTAAGAGACTTCTTCTCGTCTATCCTGTGTGTTATATTTCTTTTCCTCTTTTTTAAGCATAAAAAGTTTTAATTTTGTTAATCCTAGGTCACAACAGAAATTATTCTGTTGTGAATGTACCTCATAGTATTGAGTTACAGAAAAAATAAGAAAGAAAACTGCAGAAATCACTGCCATCATGGAAACACATTGTGGGAACATTGTTAATTTTTTTTTAAAGGAGGGAGGGGTTAGAAGAAAATAGAAAACATTTGCCATAAAAACCTCTATGAAAAATGTTTTTTCAACACTTGCCATAAAAACCTCAGTGAAAAAGCAGGAATGTAACCAGTGTGACTTTCATAATTTATGCTCTGAGAATAACTATTTTATTTACATTTTAGAAAGCGGTTGACTACAAAAGCAAATTTCATAGTTCACTGTGCACTGGTTGGTTTATACCATCTCAAAATTTAATTCGCCAGAAATTTTGCTCACAGCTGGGAAACTGCACACATAGTGAGATGTAAATATTGACAGATTATTGTGCTATTTCCCCTTCCAAACAAGACCCACAAAGGTGGAACAAATTTCATGCTCATTGCACAGGAACAGGAGAATAGACAGGGACAGGAAAAAAAATCCACTGAACTTGCCTTCCCTTGTCCCATCAAGAGCTGGGCAAACATCATCATCACCACCATTACAACTCAGAAAATTACCTACTCAAACATAGGGAAGAGAGTATTCAAATGTTTGGATTTTGTCCTTTTATGTGTCTACAGGAGCAGCCAAAATAATGTTTTATCCATCAAGATTTTCAGGTACTTTTGTCAATTAGCTATAACATTTGAAGGGCAATTTGAGGTCTATTCTAATTGAGTATTCTGACAGATGGTGCACATTCTCTCATTATTTTACAAGAAGTCATTATTTCTCTCAGCTAGATGGGAATTCAATTAACAATGGATTTTCTCTGGAGCATGTGGAACACACTTTACTGAAGAGGGGATGCAAAGCAGATGAAATAAGACCCTCCTCAAGAAGGAATTGGCACAAACTGAAATTCAGGAGGCTCCATCAAAATCAGCAAACATTTTTCCTCTGTGCAAGTGACTGATCACTGGGACAGGCTGCCGTGGGTTGGGTTTAGGGGTAGCTTTTAGGGTTTGGTTTAGGGTTACAATTTTCATTTAGGGCTAGAATTAGGGTTGGAGCAATGTTTATAATTGTGCTAATGTTCAGAGCTAGACCCAAATATTTTTATATTCTATTTATTCTACACATAGACAAAATAATCAATAAACTGAAGAGCAACTCCTGGCAAATTCTAAGGTTTTAAAGGGGATTGTCAATAGGTACCCATGGCACACAACTGGATGAAATCCATTATCTAAATCTGAGATCCCAGAATCTGATAACCAACAATTCCGGACCTCTGATAACCAACAATTCTAGAGCCCTGTGAGTCTGCTATTACTGTACAAGTTTTTAGATAGCTGGACCTGAAATGTTTGCACACATTGCATATTCTTCTCCTAGGTAGCAGAACTCAGTTCAGGAGAAAGAAAAAAAAAACCCTTCTTAAAAAATACACGACACTGATTCCATAATTTGATTGTGTTCTTTGGCGCTCCTTCTATTCTTCTTTTCTGTCCCTCAGTCTCTCTTCATTTATTCCACCCTAAGCTATCACAGGCAGCATTACCAAAACATGATAATGTTATTTCTAGGCTAGCGCAGTAACACAGAGAAACTTCCAAGGTGCTGAAACACTTCTCAGTAGATTCACAAAGTCTTATCTGGATCATTTTTGTCTGCGGCCAACTAATAGTCTTTAAACTAACTGCTAGAAAGGGCTCAAGAACAAATTCTCTTAAGAGACCACTCACAAAAGTAGTTTGTATTGGGCTACTCTGTTTTGGAGGTTAAAAAAAGTTACCAGGGTAGAAACAGACTGATGTGCCAGATAGACTCTGTAGGCAAGAAATTCCCAGGTATGTTTAGTGCAGAATAAAGGCCTTACCCCAGTGGCCTAAGCAAACATTGCTGCCATTTGAGAGAAGAAATTACGTTGTATTCCAAATAATTTCAACAATTTCTTTTGGGAAACCCAAACACTTCTGTACACATTATTCATTGGTACTCTAATGACACACTGCTTACATTTCAGTGTGATTGAACACCTGAATTCAGAGAGGGAGACAGGTGGCTGTGAATGTGTGCACACGGAGCAGGCCCCTAGGAGGGAAGAGAGAGTGGGATGGATTGAAACAGGAGAAAGGGAGGAAGGAGGGAAAGATGAAGGAGGGATGGAGGGAAAAGGGAAAGGGAAAGGGAAAGGGAAAGGGAAAGGGAAAGGGAAAGGGAAAGGNTGACCTCGGCCTCATTCCTACACTTGCCTTGTGTTTATTTTCAGGAGCCAGAACAACAATGTTTGTCCCAGAAAAGTGCTGCCTTATCCCCACATCCTGTTCTTTCCTCATAGTGTGTAATTACAAGCAGTCATTTGTTGGCTCCATGGCTCTCCAGCTATCCATGTTTGAGGCTTCACATTGGGCCCCTTTTTTTCCACATCATGAAATCATATCCTCTGCAAAACCAGAAGAGAAAGTGTCAATAAATACACCCTCCTATTGCTTCCAGTCAGGATATCTTGAAGCGCTTCTTGCACTGAGCTACACCTGAATGCCACAGGTGGTCTAAAGTCTCCTCTGGCTGGTGTGGCTTGGCTGCCCAACCTCTTGATGTAGCCAGAGCCTGTCCCCATGAAACCATTTGCAGCTGTCAGATTCTGCAATTATTACTGCTCTGCACATTCACTCACGGGCCTCTTGGCAGGATTCCTGCTTCACTGCTATGTTCTTTGATCAAAAAGATATTAATCACCTTCTGAGAGAGGCGAGAGTAATGAGAAATTCATGATAAAATGGGTTTGCCATGATTAGCTGCATAATTGCTCCATTTTCTACACGTGGTTGCTCACAGCCCCGTCCCTGAAGCTCTGTGCCATTTCTAGGACTGTTTTCTTTTGAAGCACAGCAAATGCTGCTTCCTACATTCCCCACACCCCCCTGAGTTTCCCTCTGGACTCTGCATGACTGAAAAGATTCCTTACCTGTGACAAGGCTGAAGGGGAAGGAAAATCAAAAGTTTTTCCTGGGAAAGTTCACAGGCTAATGCAATTATTCCTGTGTTTCCAATGAACCCTGGATTTGCAAGATTCACACAAATACCCCAAAGCGGCTCCCTGTTTCTTGAGCAAGATTGAATATTTCAAAGATCTCACTCATCCTTCATGTCCTTAAAGGGTAATTACAAAAGTGGGGGCAAAATGTCTGCCAGTCAGAGATGTCAGCTTTTATACACATGGTAAAATTCACTGTACAGGGCTACCTGTTCAGAAGAGCAACCAGGTTGGAAAAGTGCAAGTTGATATTTTAATGTTTTTTAAATGTTACTGTATTACTGCCTCGGGGGTTTCTCCCTGGCAGCTGGGGTTCTTGAATTTCAGCTTCTCTTGAGCCATCCCGAGGTCCATCCTCACCAGAATGGTTTCTGTCCTCGGCTTCCCAGAGCCAATGTTTGACAGTCTGGGGCAAAGCAGTTTTCCCAGCTGGTAAATTCTTCAGGCGACATGGGAAAATAACACGAGAATCTGTGATTTTTCAGACAGGGTTTATTAGCCCGAAAGACCCCTAACGGTCCCAGAACCTTTCCTTTTATCCCTAACTCAGGGGTGGGGTTTACAGAATGTTGGCAGCCTGCCAAAAATGGACCAATCCAAAGCCTTGCTTTTTTCAAATCACAGGGGCCTGTTTTCCATTGGAAAAGAGCTTCTTCCTTGTCCCTCCTGGTTCCCCACATTACTGTTTATTTATGGATTTTTGTTTGTTTGTTTCTGGTTTTGTTTGGTTTTGTTTGGTTGGTTGGTTGGTTTTGGTTTGGTTTTAGTTTCTTTTTGGCTTGTATCACTATCAATTTGACACACATAGATTAGTGAAGTTACAGTTCTAACACAATTTCCTTGTCATTCTTTTTGCCACTGAATCTCCTAATCATTACAGCCACACTTATCTTACCAGTCTTCTCCAGGTTAACCTACAACAAATTCTCCTTGAGAGATGCATTTAAACAAATGAATAATTTGTTTAGACTGTGGAGTTTTTTTGTTAGTTTGCTTTAATTATTTATGTAAAAATCAAAGGAAAAGCGGGAATTCAGATGTCCTTCCAAGAACTTGCAAATACCACTCAGAATACCAGGACCATGATAACATGATCCAAATTCACATTAGGAGATGTTATTACAAATAACACAATTTTGTTCATGTTGTTAACCGTGCCTGAGAAAACCAACCAAGAATAGCCCAGTTTAATAACTGAGGTTCTGGCAGCATTGCATTATTGAGATAAAGAAGGGAGTTTTGATTTGTTAATTTTCAGTTTTGCCTAAGCCTATTTTCAACATCTCTACCTCTGCCTTGTCACAATTCTCCGGTGACAAGCTCCGGTGCAGCAGAATCAGCCCAATGTTACTGGGTCACACACCATTTAATTCCTGTGAACAGTGGAAAGCCACTGTAGTGAGATTTTCTTGTGAAAAGAAAAAAAAAAAAAAAGGAGGAAAATTGAGGAAAACTTTTAAGTTCTGTTAAAAAAAAAAAATTGTTTATTACATCTATGTTTCTCTATTTCAGATCCTTACTTGTTACCTCAGCCTTACCATGGCTTGCTATGGTATGATATTAAAATCAGAAGGGAGGAAAGGGTTGCTATGGAGCTTGAAAAACACTGTGTAGTATCTTGACAAATCAATATCAGCTGTTTGAACTATGTCCCAGTTTGGAAAAATATCCTAATCCACACATTATTTTCCATACATATGGGCTTCACCTTGGAACGAAGAGGTACCTGGAATTTGCCTCCCTACATAGGATTCACTCAGCAATTTCCAAGAAGTTGGAAACAGCAGTTGGCTTCTGTGACCTTCCTGCACTCAGCCTCACCAGAATTTGCAACTGGTTCTGTGGATAGCAGCCACAAATGGAACTTGATCAACTTCTGCCATTTCTTAGCCTATCAAGGGGCTCACCTTTCAGCTCTCTGCCTTTGTGGTTTCTCTTCTTGTTAGGCCTTGTCCTGGCCTACAAGAAGAGATTATATCAACTCAAGTGCTTTCACAAAGGGTGTCTTCAAATTCACCAGCTGAATTCTTTAAGTCTTGATGCCTCATTTTTCTCCTCAGCCTTTCAGCCCTCACCAATACAGGCTTCTTTTGAGCTACTTCTTTGGCTTTTTAATCAGATCTGTTAAGAACTACAAGTGTTTTGACCCACAGTGTTTGGAGAAAGGGCCCAAAAGTACTAGACATCTTTCAGAGTCTAATTGGTCCCTCTGAGTTTGCTGGTCTGTGACTGGCATGTTCTCTCTCTTGTGTGCTCATTCCTGCTCAGCTCTGCACCTACAGTGGAAATGTCAGCAGAGGGTGAAGCAGAGGCCTTGAGCCAGCAGCATTTTTGAAGCAAATGAATGAGTCTAATCCAGAAATACCATGTCCTCGCACATCTGTGAAAGAAGTAGACAAAGTAACTCCAGTATAGGCTGGCTCACCCACTGAAAAGCTGCCACAGGCTGCCTGTGCACCCCAAAGGACCCTCACAATAACAAGTGACCTCTGTCAGCACAGGCTGATGGTGACAGCACAAAGCAGCAGTCAGGTATTAATGATAACTCCACTGCCTTGTAAGAATTTGATCCCAGCCTTTTTTAGCACAGCCATCTGTCACTGTTTTATATTACAAACAACACAGACTCCGAAATTCAGAAGGCTAAAAATGACTTTTATTTCTGGATGTGTCTTCCTTATATACTATTTTACACAGACCAATTTGATTGATGAAACAAAGGCAAACCTTTTCAATCATATTGGTCAAACCAGAGGGACATCAAGAAAACGTCCCTCCTGTTAGAAGGAATGAACAACAGAAGTACAGTTACAGAAACATTCCTCATGTTTACTAAGCTTCTTGGGAAAGAATTTCAGAAAACCAAAACATCAGGCCTGGAACTAGGGCTACATCCATCAGTGGATTAAAGAGTTGGGAAGTCAAACACATTCACTCTGACACATTCATATTTACCTTTCTGTTGTTCTAACAAAAAAAAAGGAAATTAATAATCTTAGAACAAAAGAAGCCTTATGTTGAATGCCTCAGTTACTGTTGCAGGCCATAAGGGGTATTGGCTGAAAGTTCAGGTCTAAGGAGATCTGTGCCTTTTTTACCATCTGTGGAATGTCTCAGTGCTATGGGATTATCCTTCCCTCTTTCCTTAGTCTGATGGGAACACACTTCTGACACGAAGAAAGGGTTTACATCAGCAGGACAATATTTCTTTGTTTATTTTTTTAAGAAGTACCACTTAAGTAGCCACTGTTTTATATGTGTCATCTATGACACAGAAAACTGATGCTTTGTGCCCGAATATGAGGAAGTAACTTCTGTAAGAATATACAGATAGTAATAAAATTTCTAATTTAGTAGATAATTAGTAAATTTCTGAAGTAGATACAGCTTCTGAGGGTGACAATGTCTCCTGAAATGCTGAAGTCCAGGAAAGGATTATTGTTTCTTGCCTTTCTTTCAAGTCTAGGGAATAAGTAAAAAGAGAAAAGTGCATTCCAGAACAAACCAGCAACTACCTCACCCTTCTTGTGGCACCCTTCATGTCCTTGTAGTTGATTCACTTTGTGTTTTTTACCTGTCTTCCTCAAAGTGTTCCCCTCGTGGCCAAAACCATAACTAAGAATTAGCTATGGCTTAATTTTAGGGTCACTCACATGACTCAGAAAATTTAGCAAAAATGTGAGTATCAGCACCACTCTGGTGAAACTTTAGCTGCTGGAGTGACAGATTTGTCACAGCTGTTAGGTCTGATCTCTCCTGGCACGGTCTGTGCGTGCTGTCTGCTGCTGCACATTGGAGAGAACCCAGTCCCCAGTGGCACTGCTAAAGGCAGCTTGCCTGTGGCAAAAAGGGAGCTTGTCGTGATGAGGAAAAGCCCTGAAATCATCCTTGAAGTCTGTCAGATCAACCAGTGATAATGGGAAAGAGGCTTTTGGCCACAATGGAACACAGGCTTTCCTCAAGCACCTGAAGATGAATCTGTTTCAATGCAGCCAGAGATTTTGAAATAAAATACCTATTCCAGCTTCAGGTCATGATAAAAAACTATGCCACACCATCTTTAAAACACCAGATTTAACCTGCAGACACTGCCGACAACTTGCAGACAAGTTTGTTGGCTGTGGATTCACGTGTTGCAAGCCAGGCCCACTGATGGGCAGTGAGAAATAAACAGCTTTTTCCCTGGGATAAACATTCCTCACAGCCACTATCACAGACTCTACGGTGAGTCATGTCTCATTCTTTCTCGTCTAAGCCTGATACTGTTTATCTACAGATGTGAAGTGGGAAAAGTGACTCAATCTTTTCAACAGTGCTGTGGTGCCTGTGTAGGGGATTCCATCAGTGGAAAGTGCTGGGTATTACCTCTGAAGCCTTTGAAAAAAAGACAAATCTGCAAAAAAAGCTGCCTCTGGCCCTTCAGTCTGTTTCCAGGACACCTCTACTTATGAGCAGTTCTGATTCCAGTTATCCGCCATATAACCACAGAGCAGAAGAGAAAGGAAAAGAAGCCACAGGGCCAAAGCAGGATCTGCTCATTGCCTATCATCAAAACTGTGTCTCCAGACCATTTATGGGACACTGACAAGTGATATATCTGCTTATCTGTCCTCTGGAGGACCGTGCCATTCTGGCAGAGAGGCAAGGATCCTTTCTGAAGTTCAGTCATTAAATCATGAAATGGTTTGGGTTGGAAGGGACCTTAAAAGATCCCCCAGTTCCATCCTGTTCCAGGGGCAGGGACACCCTTGACTGTAGCAATGTATTTGCACAACTTAAGTCACTCGGTGTACCAGCCAAACTCTGTATAGATAACGAGCCACCTGCAGTCTTGTTTTTAAGATTCTCAGGAATTCTTCAAGGCTACTGGGAAAACAACAGGATGAAAACAGGATGAAAACAGGACAAAAATAAGACTGAGATCCTGAGAAACTGTGGTCAAAGTATGCAAAACTTAGATAGAGGACACAGAATGTGAAGATGGACACTTGAACAGTTAAGTGCCTGGAAGGGTCTGTGCCTGCCTCCTGAGCTGGTGACTCAACCAGCCAAGAGACCCCTGCATGGGTGCACAGTAGTGTTAGAAATCTATAACTGGGGTCTAATGAAAATAATAAACCGACTTCTGTTCAGTCATATTAGTTGTGTTACTCAGTTGTCCAATTTCTCCCTGCCGCACTTCACTAGTTCAGGGCAGCCACAATTTTTCTGGGCACTTTCATTCATATATTTGTATGGGTTTGACCTAAATAAAGAATAAAAACGTGTATAAGTATACACTCTTATGTTCATGTTATCCATTATATATATTTCTATTAAACCCATACTTGTTTAACCCATTAAACCACTGCCCTGGGCAGTCTGTTTCAATGTCTGACAAATGTTTTCGGGAGGAAATTTTCCCTAATACTTAGTCTAAACCTCCTTGGGCAGCTTGAGGCCATTTCCTCTGGTCCTACTGCTCATTGCCTGGGAGAAGAGGCTAATGCACATGGTCGGACCTGTTAGGGAGTTGTGAGAGTCAGAAGGTTCCTCCTGAGCCATCCTTTCTCCAGGCTGAGCCCACCTCATCTCCCTCAGCCTGTCCTAGTGCTCCAGACCCTTCCCCATCTCTGTTCCCTTCTCTGGACATCCTCCTCAGTGTCCTTGTTTTGGGGGGCCCAAAAAAGGCTCTCAATCAATAAACAGACAGTGACGCCTTGCAGACCAATAAAGGCCTTTATTAGCAGGGATATGTAGGAAATGAACCAGTTATCTCCCAAAATATTGTAAACAATGCTGTTGAT
The DNA here is from genome assembly GCA_013397195.1 of Hylia prasina. NCBI lineage: Eukaryota > Metazoa > Chordata > Aves > Passeriformes > Sylviidae > Hylia > Hylia prasina. The sequence goes on from VYXD01007333.1 coordinate 110,737, forward strand.
GTGTGGAGGCAGAATGGCTGGCTGTGAGTCTAGGCTATATTTCAGCTGCTGGCCCTCGATCCACTAGAGAGCAGCTTTACAAAAGTTCCAAATTGGTTGATAATTAGCAATAGCTGCAGACGTGGCTGCTGCTGGGTGCCTGCCCTGCAGGCAAGCACTCCACCAGCTCACAGCATTGCACAGGCTGGCTGCTGGTTGGAGTGAGAACACCCTTTTTTTTCATTCAGATGGAGTATTTAAGGTCCCATTGAGGTAAATCTTTAGGATACAGGTTTGGTAACTGAGTATCAAAACCCAGAGGAGAAACCTAGTCAGGCTACTGGATTTGCCTCAACAGCCTTTGGAAATATAACTCGCGCCACCCTGATAGGTCAGTGTGTGCAAGGAAAAGGACACCAGAATTTAACAAATCCTGTTTCCCACCGTTGTCTTTAAGCACACATTTCTAATTTGCAAAACAGCATGTTGCTGTATACATTAGCTCCTGCTGAGGAATTAGCTGTTATTGTCAGCTTTTAAATGGGGAAAAAAGATGACATTACTTTCCGTAGAGCCTTTAAACATCACAGTCAGTTATACCACAGATCAAAAATTCAATTTGAATTCATGTCCTAAGAGACAACCATCTAATAAACCAGCTGAAAAGGAAATAAGAGGGAAGAGTAGCTTGTCTTTGTTTTGAGCAGGGAATTTTATATTTGCAATAATGGATTGTAAAAATAAATTGCATTTATGCAAATCAATTGGTTGATTATTATGGTTTTGAAGATTGTAAGACCAATGTAGTGGCAAGGTGTTGCAATACAACACAAACCCTTGAAAACCATTTCTTATTCTCCTTTGAAGGACAAACACACAACCAACCAACCAAAACCAAAACTAGAAACAACTAAACCCAAATAACTGAAGTTTCAGGCAGACACATTATATCTAAAAGAGAATTCAGGCTCAGTCTGGGGAACTGAGGCAAAATGGAGAGGGTCTGTAAAGTTTTGAGGCATAACCACATGAGAAACAGACACTTGTTCCATGGTTATCTGGCTCGTTATCTATGCCACAATCTGTGCATGTTCTCAGCAAGCCCAGTTCTTCAGATGTGTTATGCCAGTTTGTTCTCACATTTTTAATGAGAACCACAGTCTCTGCCTGCCCCTCCAGCTAGACAGGAATGAAGAGGTCCCACTGACCTGCAGAAACTCCAAAATTACTCCATTTTTCTCGTGCCATTGCTCCTTCAGGGATTTCACAACAGGCAACTTGTACCACTGGTATGATGTTCACTGCAAAGCAGACTTTGCCTGTGTTTCAGAAGAATGCAAACAAATTGGAAGGCAGAAAAATGTTTTATTTCAGGGGTCACCAAACTGTTCAAGTGGCCTAGAAGTATTTTTATTTCTTCTAAACTTGTACTGGCTGCACTTCATTGTACAGACAATCAGACTTACCTGCAATGATCTGGATTTCATGAAGTTCAATCTGCTGCATGCACTTTGCTGGAGTTTTGATGAACTCTCACCTGCAGATTCAATTCCTCTTTCCACTAGGAACATTACAAAAATTGGCTGTGCCAGCGTGCTGATTGCCAGTTTTCCTTTTTATTCCTTGTTTTCCAGAGTATTAAAGAAAAGGGAAGTTTACAACCAAAAGAAGATGCTGCAAATTATTATTCTTCAGCACTAGTAACTAGCAAGTATTTAATATCTCATAGGAAGTAGTTAATGTGTAGGATGAGACATCCTGAATTGGTAGAATACATTACCCTGTTTGATGGACTTACTGTGGCCACCCAAAGCACAATTTGAAGTCACTGACTTATTCTAGACAATATTAAAAAAACCAAACCAAACCAAACCAAAATAAAACAAAACAAAACAACTTAATGAGCATTTAATGCCTCCTTTTCAGCATATTAATTGGAGGCTGGTGTTAGTACCAAAACAGAGTGCGCTTCTCAGTAGGATTTTTTTGATACTTTTCAATTCTGGGAAAGCTGCAGCTGAATTTCATAGCCCTTGGGACAGTAATGGGGCAGCAAAATCACTGATATAACTCCTTTGGTATTAACCAGAGTGAGGGGCAAACACCACAAACCAACACAAAACATACAAAAACAACCAAACCAAACAATTAAAATTTCTGTGACAGTGCACAGAGCACACACAATCTTAAAGTGGTTGGTGCTTTTCTTCCGAGGCTTTGACATGCACAGATTGTGTGACACTGCTCAGCTGTGAAGTGGCACAGATGATTCAGCACTCACTCCAGCACATGAGTGCCTGAGTGTCACTTTGAGGTTCCTTTAATATCATTCTGTCATTATAAATAAGTCTGGTGTTTGAATTTTATGAGCCCTGGGTGGGCTCTCAGTTGCCATGGCATTATCTCTGCTGACTAGGTTCAGTGGAAGCATAGCACCACAGCTGCCAAGGGTCTGATCCAAAAACATGTTGTAAAAAAAGGTTAATGTCAGCGTGGTTTCAAAATGTCACCTCAAGCCTTAAACCCTGACACCATTTCTTACCATTTGCCACTGGTCACACAACATGACTGACATGAGGATTTGTGCTGAGAGGAGCTGAAGATTGGTACTGGGCATCTTGCTGGGAATGCTGATTTATGAAAGTATCTAAAAATCACTGATTTTTCTTACTTGCCTTTTGATTTTTAAATGCAGACTGTAAGCAGTGATCATTTAGACAGCCAATCAAGTATCCCTCCACCAGGGGTAGCAGGCCAACTATCTGAAATGCATTCCTGAAGCTGAGACTTTACCACATTTTGAGCCTGGTTCTTCTTCAGGCCACGCAAAAGTGTGGGCTGTGAACCAGAAAATACAGGTTAAAATACCATGATTAATATCTACTTCTATAAATAACTCAATATCATAAGATAGGGGAGGCCCTACAGGAAAAAAATATAAAAATAAGGTTCATCTGCTAAACTGTCAGACTGAAACTTTAGCTACCCTACTAGAAAATATTGGGGGATTGCTAACAATGAAGAAGACACCTGTAAGTTAATGCAGGGGGTCCATAATTGAAAAGAACTGAAAATGTTTTCATAAATTTTAAGTGCTCTCCAGCCTTAGTGGGAATTAAAGCATTTACAACACTCTGAAATTACATTTCAAGTACAAAAGTTAAAGGTTTTTCAAGCTTTTCTGTGAAGGCACTGAACAGCAATTTTTTCCAATTGGAAAAAGTTATTAGAGGGAAAAATGACTGATTTTTAGTGACCTTAAAGGCTAACGTATCCTTCACAATCTTAAAGACAGAAGAAAAGGTTTAGCAATAGGATTTAAAATAAAATAATAATAATAATTTTTAAAATATATATATTTTTAGTAAAAATGAAATAAAATGAGAAACAA
>VYXD01007333.1:114187-126408 GCA_013397195.1 Hylia prasina
TTGAACAGCTGTATATTACAGGCACAGTCTTGTTAGAGGTGTGGAAAAACAAAGCATACGTAAGGTGTGAAAACTCTCCAAGTTCATCCAAGAGTTTGTGTGTTGTAATATTTATTTATATAATTATATTCCTAATACATATTATAATTATTTAACTGATAATGCTGCTACTATGCCGACACATCAGATGAGAATTTAGCTATAATGGAACTAAAGATTTAAGATAAGAAGTCTTGTTTGATAATGTAATTGTTTACTAAAGAGGTAAATAAATGGTACATAACTTTCCAAAACATGGATGGCGGGGGAGAGAAGTTTCATCCTTTTTATTTTTTGCTTTTCCTCTGCAAAACACCATCCTGTTAACTGAGCTAGGTCATCAGATCTCTAACTAATAAATTATTTGTCCTCCCTCTTAAAAAACAAACAAACAAAAACCACCACAAAAAACCACTACCCAAAATCCCAGAATCACAATATTTGTATGAAGTGAGGACAAACCTAAACTAGAAAAATCTTCAAAATAGCTGTGTGATATTCAGCACAACCTCCCTCATTCTGATCATTGTCAGTAGAAAAAAATTTCCTAGAGATATTTCTTATGATAATGATGAGAGAAAACTCCTACCAGGCCAAATTTCAATAAGCCAGCAATTCTACAGAGCTTTTTATCCAACCACATCTATTTTAATTTCTTCCATGTGAAAAAAAATCTTTCAAATTCAACAGAAACTTCCCAGTGGTGTGAGAAGATGTGACACTTCACAATATTATTCCTTTAGTTTTATGTACAAATAAACTGAACAGCAGAGCACCCCACATGCTGATGGCCTTATCTGAAAAACACATATTTAACAAAGGATTTTAGTCTCATTTTACAAGACTGACTACATCACAGTTATGTACATTTGTGATTTTTACACAAAAAAAGTGCTTTTCATGTGCATTATGGGTATGTTCATAAATCTGTCAATAACGCCATTTTTGAGTTTGATGAGAAAAGTTTAATTGAATGGAGTAAGAAATGAAATTGCTACAGATATCCCTAACTACAAATGGTTGGTCCTACCTAAAGTTTTCTGTGTTTTTGCCCTGCTTCAGCATAACAGGCCCTAAGATTACTGCTCTTATTTCATTCTTGTCTTGATCCTATAATCCCCAGCAAAATACAGGTCCTTTATTTTTGTCATTTATGAGAAATTACACAAATGAATACAAAATAGAAAACCAAAATTGAAAGATGGGATGTGTACATCAAACAGCATAGGAATGGGCAAGCAGTAAAACTCCATATTTTGTTGATGCTGAAAGTTACTGTGCCCTCCACTGGAAACAGGAAAATTTTAAACAAAGTAGTGACTTTGGAGAGCTACTGAGTGCATGCAAATGAATCATCACTCTGGAAGCCAGGACTTTCAAGCAGAGCCGTGGAACAAAACTGGAAGAAATATCACATTCATTTTCCACACTCTCTTGAGCACCTATTTTCACTCACCCTCAGAGATGCTGAGCTTGAGCTGGTCCAAAGTAGTCAATTTTATGTTCTTGCATTCCAAATTCACAATTTTAATTTATAATAAAAGAATCAGGCTTTACGCAATTCAGTAGCTGTAGATATTTATTGATGGTTTTGTTTTGTTTCACTTTTTTCCTTAGAGAAAGTACTTAAGAAAAAAAAAGAGAAAACTGTGTTCTATGGAGACAATTAAATTTTTGTTTCAAGGACAGCACTGGGTCTCAGACAGTCTCAGGGCAGCCTGACTTCCTCTTACTGATTAGAAGACGTAAGACTCATAAGAATAAATATTTGTAGGTGCAGTTCAATAACATGCTTGTCAAGCAAGGGTGTAAAATTTGCATGTGCTTTAATTTTGATGGAATTTTAGTGAAGTTTTGATCCTAGAAAGGTTTACTTTACCCAAAGCCTATTTCACCCAAAATCTCATATATGTATTCACATGGTACAATCAATTAAGTTCATTTTGAGCAAATTATGAGTTACTTAATGAGTTACTTTTATATTTTCATGCAGACACAGCAGCTCCTGGAGCAGCTGGTGCTGACTCCTATCTTCCTGGGAGGTCAGTTTGTTATCCAGTTGCTTTGTTCTGCACACATCCAGGATTCTTTGTCTTGCCAGTTGTGCCCCATCATGAAGTTTCCACTGACCTGAACTCTCAGGGTTCCCAGACAGATCCTTCTTCATCACCATATTTACCAGCAGCACCTTTGTGATAGTTCCCTCAAAAAAGGTAAAAGTCAATGTGAACTGGCAGAGGATAAAGATATATAACTTTTTCATTGTTTTTAATAGACAACCAGAACATTTGATTATTGAGGGCTTTTCAGCCAGGTTGCCTTTATCTCTAGACAGATTGTTCCAATCCCATTCCTATATATTTTTTCAGACACAGGTCACAATTTTTAGCTTGCAGAGCACCCTTGAAAAGAGTGGAATTGTGCCAATATGAGACAGCAGAAGCCTCTAATGATGCAAACAACCAGAAATTATTTAGCTGCTTTAGTAATTCCCATTCCTTCAAAGACTGATGAACCTGAAAGAGACACAACCTACACAGCTTCATGCAAGGAGCAAATAGGTATTTAGAAAAGAAATTTCTAAGCATCCAATACATCAACGTAGAGTTTGAAGAACTTTATTACTATTAATCTACAAAGAGCCTTAAAACCATTGAAATAAGACTTAAGTTTTCAAGTCTGAATATGATAATGTCCTGTTTTTCATCACTGGCAAGGCACACTGGTAAGAAGAATTTGTGTGTGTTGGCTGAGTGTTTTTATCAGAGCATTAAAAATCTTGTGAGAATGGAGACAAGCCAGAAAGACTTCATTTGTAAATCTTACATAATATACGTTCCTGTCTACCACCATTTGTTAAGATGAGACCACACTGGCCACACAGCTAGAGTCTGATTTATTCTGTGTAACAATAAAAAGTCGGTACTTATAATACGGTTCAGCCTTTATCACTCTTGTCCTTTGTGCTACAGTCCTTATATCCAGCCTTGTAAACAAGTCATCACCCTATTTCCCATTGTCCTTCATTGTCCTTTTAATTGCATTCTTACATTAAATAGCAATTAGCTTTGGCTAGAGTCACATCATCTATTGTGTGAAAATGTTTTGCAACCTCTCTGAATTTAGTGATGTCGTAACATCATTTACGTATCATTAACAATGTAAGCTATCACAGAATCACTTTATTTTATTGAAACCACTGAATATGAATCTACAAATGCTCAAAAACCAACTAGAAGAAGTCATAAACTGAATGAACAGAAGGATAAGAATTAAAAGGCATGACTTTGACAGCTCAAGTTGGTAAGTTGTCTCTTACAATTAGCTCAGCAAGAGACCCCTTGAGAGGCTGTGGGGCCACAGCAGACCAAAGGAATATGGTTGGTTGGCAGGTGTGGAAAAACAATCCAAATCCATGAGAAGTTTTTGTGACTTCCTTCTCTCCCCATGACTGCAGGCAAACAGGTGCACTGTGTTGAGAAATACCACGTGCTCTGTGACACCAACAGTCATGACAGAGCTGTAACTTCTGTGGTATTGAATTTTCCCTTTGAAATGACAAAGCAGGTGCAGCCTCTCCAGCAGTTCTGCACCTGCAGTGGGTCTCTGCACCATTCTCATACCTCCAACTGCTACCAGACCTCCAGCTCCTCTAATTTTTTTAACCTGAGAAAACTGAGGGGTCAAACCACTTTGGCCCAGTCCTGACTCAAGCGAAGCTCTCACACATTAGAAAAACATGTTTCTCCTGTTGTTTTTACATACACATACACATATGCACACACACTCATGTGTGACAGAAATTCCAGGGTAAGCTCTGCAAGAGGATTTGACAGAAAAAAGCCTTGTTTCAGTTCCTCTGGCACAGAGCAGAGCCCAACTCCAAGCACTGTGCAGGGGACGGATCATCTGCATTAATTCCAATAAGGAAGTGATCAGCAGTGAGCAGCTGCCAACAGGAACCACAGGAAATTCACTTGGAAAAAGATCTTGGTAACAGTTCCCTCCTTCCCTGGCAGCAGCTCGAACCCCCTCACAGGCCTCAAACACTTCTGCCCTCAGGAATACACTAATTTTTAGGCATGTCTGAATTGTGAGAAATCATCACAATAGAGACTTTTAGAAAAGAAATATTCTGAAGAAAAAAAGCTTGAAGTGAAAGTCTGTCCTATCTGACACAACCTAATTTGAACTGAAATACTACTCCAGACAGCTCAGTTTATAAAATGAGCATGAAACAAACATTTTCAGTGATTTCTGTGGCTCTGAGCATGTATTGCATCCAGATAAGATTCTGCTAGGAGATGGTTACTGAAAAAGAAAAGGTGTTTGTATTCTCATGTGAAATATCCAGCACACTTTTTAAAAAGAGAATACAGGAAACAGTATTTTTTCATTTTTTTATTTTTTCCCAGATTGAAAACTGAAGATGTCAGAGCAAAAGGGAGGTGAAAATTCATCTCAGACAGGTATTTCCCTTTATGTGTTCATAACTTGAATGTTAATAAAAGCAGCATTAGTTAAGTAAAAGGATTTGCAATTGAGTAAATATCACGATGACAGATATTATAGAATGAAAAACTGCTTAAATATTTACACCTGTAAGTAAAGGGATCTTAATCTTCAATTATTTCTAAGAATACTTACTGTCAATGTAAATTGTCTTCCATGTCAACAACAAAAAAAATGTTTCCTAATTCTAGTACCTCTCTTTTGCCCTCCAAATCCCAGCAATGCTCAATGAAAATATCTATTGATGAAGAGCTTCTAAAATGGAAATTAAGTACTATAAAAATAATCAGCAGAAGTAATTTCTTCTCTGTGGAAAAATACATGCCTCACCCTTGGAAAGTCTGGCCACTAAGGTGTAAGGCTGAGTCTTAAGACTCAGGAGAGGAATTTCCAAGACTTTAATCAGTTGCATCCTTTTTGCTGCGCCTGGTGTGCCTGAATCTCTGCTACAAGCATTGAGGCCCCCCTGTCACAGAGCCAGTTCTGATCCTGGAATGCCATTCCCTCTGATCCTGCACAGGGTTTGGTCCCCTGCTACCCCCTGGCTTGTGACAGGCTGGGCATGAACCAACCTGGTGCGCCGTGGCAGCAAGAGCACAGCCCCCAGTGAGAATTTCAGAGCTCCAGCATAGTTAAAAATCAGAGCACCTGGGGATAAAGTAATGGCAAATCATCTGCCAGATGTAGTGAGATCCAGCCTCTTTCCCAAGAGTGAAGATTTATGGCTAGGAACAGTAGGAAAACCTCTTTGTCAGAGAAAACCCTCTCCAGGCAGCGTTCTCTACCACTTGATAAATACCTCCTGCCAGTCCTCAGTGTCCTCAGCTCTTACCAGCTTGAACAGAATACTGCAGCATAAATAAATATGACAGCAAAAGAATGCAACTAAGTTGTTATATTTCCAAAACTTCACAAACCCAGATTATCTTCCATTGCACTCATCTTTCACTGCCACCCTGATTCTTGCATTTCCTGCTGAAAGCATTTTATCTGTATGTCTTCCATTGCATTGCTCTCATACCTTTTCTTCAGACCACTTTCTTATCACCTGACCTCTGGCTTTCTTTGAGTATAAATATTTGAATTCAAGCTTGCTTTAAATGAGCAATAACAATTGCAATGAAATCTTTACATCTCAGTGGTGATTTGGGGATTCTGAAATGAATTTCCCATGAAGACCTCCCATAATCAATAAGAAAATTTCACATTCTTAACCAGGGTGTTATACTTTTTCTCATCTGGATGCAGTGTGTGTTTGCATAAGTAAAGCATCAACCACAGAAAAAAAAAACAAAATGCAAACTTTTAGAAGCATTTCCTGCATTTCTGTGTTTACTAAAGCGACCAGCTCTGGAAAGGGTAAAATGTCAAGGCTGGAAGTGCTGCAATACGCTTGGCTAAGAGAGACGAAAATCACCGGCCTGCACAGCCTGAAGGGAGGATGTGCCTCAAGATGCCTCCTTTTTAGTTTCATGATACAATCCAGAAAAATCTTCAGACATTTAATGGACCTTAAACTCATATTTATGAACTTGAGAAACAAGCCTGAGCATTCTCAGGGAAGATAACCCAAAAATCATGCAGTAGAAACTTTCATTCTTCTGTACCTACATCTCATTTTACTGTTGAAGTCACATCCTTATAGCTCATATGGATTATTTTGTCCACTTGGAAGTGTTTCTTGTGTAATGTTCCTGACCAGTAAGAAAGATAAAGGCTTTTTTCTTAGTTAAATTTTCCTATTATTTAGCTACAGCCATACAAGTCACTTGAGAAACCGTAAATTAGGACAACCAAATCATAACCTCATCTTCCTGCATTTCTTATCTCTTTATTTCTTGATTTTTATTTAGTGATAACAATCATAGACAAATTTATAAAATAAAGTTGTCTATGACTTTCCAGTGCCATGCTAATTGATGGGAATTTGCACTAGGTTATACAGCCTTTCATCTTACTTTTTTTTTTAGAGATGTTTGTTTGTTTGTTTGTTTGTTTGTTTGTTTTTGTGGCTAGAAGACCTCCAATTTTTCTTAAGGTTAACAGTTCTAAACAAGAGAAAGACTTTGGGTTACTCAGCCCTTCTCTTCACCCCTATTTTCTGTTTTCCATTTTTTTAAAAAAGGCAATGCATGGACAACAGTCAATATATTTCCCTATTTTAACTCCTGACACAAATGTATTTAAGTAATAAAGGCCCAGTAATTCCCTCTCTCCCTTTCTTGCATGCCAGGCTTTTCTTCCTACCCACTACAACTGCGTCTGGAGTACCATAAACCATTTGGCAATGTGATTTTATGTGCTGAATTATCAAATAGACTAGGAAAACAGAACCTGGCATCATTAGCTACATCTCATTTACACTTGTAAGGTGTGATTTGGCTCGTAAAAATGGTTTTCTACTGCCTGAGAAGAGATCCCCTGAGATTACTTCAGTGTGCCAATAAATGCCCTAAGTATGAGGACCTGACTAAGGAATTATTTTGTGGTGCAGTTCACCCATGTTATTACTAAACCAACACTGCACTTGCTATTTCTATCAAAATGTCCTTTAATTGCAGTAGAAGTGTGGTAAAAGAGACATTTTCAGAGTGGAAGGTGGCACTCTAGCTTTAGAACAGAGGACCTGGTGATTTCTGTCAGGAGCATCAATGGTGTAGGAGGGATAATTCCCCTCCAGGTCTGTCTGTCACCTCCCCTTGCCCTGCAGCCATCTGGTCTGGTCCCTCCACAGAGATAACCTGGGGATTGTTGAAGCAATTTTAATACGGAAAACAGAATTAAAACTTTGAAGGAGTGTGTTTGCCATTGAATTGGCCCAGGGAATTCAATCTTAATTCAAAAGAAAGTGAAAGGTATTATGGAAAACCATCTTTTATAATTTCTGGCTGAAATGTCAAGGCACAAAGTTTTCTCTTATGGGAACACTAAATGTTTTTCAGAGTAAACAAAGGACAGATGTTTGTAAGTCTGAAAAACCTTCTCCCACCTGTATTAAATGAAGGCAGACAACAAATTCCCATGTTTCATTTTTTTAAAACAAAATTTAAACCTATGGCTTTATTTGAGCATGAGTGAAGAAATTCTATAAAGGCATCATGTCTACCATTTCTCAGAGAATTAAAAAGAAACAGATGAAAATTATTCTCACAGCAGTTCTTTATTTCCTATGGCCGCCTGAAACAACTAATCCTTCAAATACACTTACTCCACTATGTTTAAGGAGATGGTCCAAATCACAGCCTCATCAAATTATGTTGACTCTTAATCAACTAAATATGTAAAACAGACAGTCGGTGCAGTGAAATTAAATTTAGGATGCTCATCTGTGGATGACATTCGAGATAATTTGGTGTAATAGCTTGGAGACTTTAAGAAAGAAGCAATTCAAGCCATCATGAAATATTTTGAACGTGAATATGCTCTTTGCTATCTGACCCTCCTTTGGATGAGTTTATCACCAGCCTATGACAAAGACACAGTCTGTGTCTTACAAATTTAGCTCTGTAGTGTCAAAATGTTTTCCAGCAGCAGCAGATCAAAAGTTATAGCTCATGTGTATCCTGTGAGGTTTGTTTTTACACCTAGAGGAAAATATGGCTTGTGCCATGTGGCAGAACTTTTCAAACGCACATGTTGAAGGCCTTGCTTTAAGAATAAAAAAATGAAGAGTGAGAGCAGAAAGTTGTAGCTTCTTTTGTGACTTTGCACTGCAGATTGTTACTGAATGTCTGGGATTCAGCACACCTCTGGTCTTCACCCTCTTTTCCTGTCCTCATATTTATTCATGCTAAGAATTTTGTAAAATTTGTTGCTGGTGTAAAATTTATACAGAATTGAAATAGTGAAGAAGTGAAACCAGCAGCAGCTGGATACTCCAAGGTTTATTCCTTACCTATAGCTAGGTGTAAGGAAAGTTTATTTGCCATATCTCTCAGGTATTTTCTATCTGTAGGACTCATTCTGCTGTGTTAGTTCATATTTCTCCTCTGTTACTCTGCAATCTCATTTGTATGTTCAAAAAGCAGACAAGAAACCATGAAAACAGATCTGTTCTGTCAATTTGGCATTCCCTGGGCACCCACAAACAGGAAATGTGAGACTTGTCTGATATGAGATTTGCTCATTATGAGGCAAAAAAACAACAGAACAGGTGGTTGAACAGAAGCCCCCCCGCCCCGCTCCTGCAGCATCCTCCCCCCTTGCAAGTGGCACACACAGGTGTCCTGCCAAAGAAAGGACACCAAGTTAGATGTGTTCATACAAGGATTGTTTATTTTTTCCTTAGGAAAAACTGCAATTCCCTCCCAGTGGTGTCAACTCATACAGGGGGCTGTCATGGGGGGACAGATAAAAACATCCATCCTGCTTTCAAAGTGGTTTGCTACCCAGCAAATGTGCCAAGTCCTCCCTGCTTTTTAACAAGAGACACCCTGGTTAAAAGTTCTCTTGATTCTTAAGGAATGCCCAATGCTAAAGATACTCTGAAGAAATAAACCTTTTAATGTATGCAGAAAAAGAGGAAGGATTCCTTCATACAGGAGAAGATAACTAACAGGTGATATTCTGCTTTATGCTTCTTTTACAAAGCATTTCAAAGGCTGTAAAAAAGGTACTGAAACAGAATAAAATGGTTTCATCCCCTATAAAGTGGAATTAATGGTCTAAGCTTGATACAATGATTTTGTGCCTGCAGAAGGGTTTTAGCACCTAGTTCCTACTGAGAAAGGGTAGCCTACTCAAAATAGGTGTTTACACGTTTCTAACTTTTGCTCACTTGCTTCTTTCAATTTGAATCTTCACACAGGGGAAAAAACAAACAAAAAAACNCCACAAAAAGTCCCCAACCAACCAAAACCTCCAAATAAGAAAACAACACTGAAAACAGAAGCAAAACCCCAAACCTCACAGATCTACATAAAAAACAGCAGGAGAATCTCTGAGCAGAGAACTGGAGAAGATAACCAGAGAAGAGATTTTCACAATGAGAGTGTCCAACCTCCTAGACCAGAGGCAAGAGACATTGTGATAACTGTATCCTTGGAAGGGGTTCAAAATGTGAATGGTGTCACCATGAGCATATTTCAGATCTGATTTCAAAGCTGAATCTAACTTTGAAGATGACCTTGATGGGTCTGAAGCACCCAATTCCAGATCTTCTTCCTGACCAGAGTTGTTTTCTGAGTCTATGACCCGCAGGGCACAGATGACCTGCAGATGACTCTCAGCTGTGGAGCCCAGGGACAGTTTCCAACAATAGCCAATGGCACATACCCATGGAAGGGTACAAGCACAAGGCGGGACATTGTTTTGTCTCCCCTAACCACCAACTTTATAAAAATTGTTGCAAGGACATGGAGCCAAAGGTGGTATCTTTATAATGAATAACCCTCACTGGATTTTCCAGCCATCAATCCATCAGACCATTTTAATTTTTAGCTTTCCAGCAATCCTGAGATGCACTCAGGTGTTTCTTTCTGAATGGACTGAGGTACCAGACTGATGAACTGCATTTCCAGTGCAGGCATGGAGTTGCATTGGGAATCCTTTCAACCTCTGTTTCTCTGTCACTCTTGTCCTTCTTGCTCATTTCAGCTCTAAACTACTGAGAATAAGGGTTTATCACACTTTTGGGTGCCCTTAGCATGTCACAGCCATGTGATTGAAACAGCAGGGACAGGAAAATGGTTTCACTGGGGGGAGGCCATGTCCAAGGTCTTTGCATTGATAAACAAAGGGATGTGAATCTCTCGAAGGGTCAGTGACAAGTGCTTGTATGGTGCTTCCTCAGATCTTTCAGTGTGCAGAGCCTTATTTATTCTCTATAGTCACATCCCACAATAGGGCTTTTAAAAACCTCAAAACCCCATAAGGCCTCGTGTATCCAATAAAGCTCTTCATTTTTTCTGATGGAGAGAGACCTTTGATTAAACTCATAGGTCTAGATCCAGCACACTGTAGTAAATTAAACACCCCAGACATTTTGATTAACTCATATTTCTAGAGCTAAGGCAAAACAAATATGGATGATACTAAAAAAATGTATCATGCTCGAGTTATTGTAAGGAACAAATGTTTTTTAATTAACTTAGCAGAATCCATGAATCTTTGTTTTAAAAATTGATTTTGTTTTCAGTAATCGAGTCAGATTAATGGTTTGACTTACACAATGTGGCCTACAAAATCAGTCTGCAGAACTTTGACTCTTCTAGTTTGTCTCAGCAATTTTTCACCCTTTGCCTTTCTGATTTTCAAGCTTAAAAAATACATAAACCCAGAACTCTCTGAATGCATGACCTACTGCTTCAGTGTTAATCTTTCAGACCTGCTGACTTCTTTATCTGAATTTTTGATAAAGGGTAAGTGTGACTGAGTCAGAGCAGCACACTAGTGTCAATCACTGGAGCTTCACTGTCTGTTTGTGGTGTGAACCACCATGTGAGGGCCAGGTTTGTCTTAGGACTATGACTGGTGCTTGTCTGCACTGGACATTAGGCAGCTTTTAAAAATTACAATTTGTAAAGCTACAGAGAAGAGATCCTTTTTGTCCTTGGGTCTGAGAGTTTAAAAAATCCTGGTGAATTTCTCCGTAAATATGATGATCTGAGGAAATGCAGGAAAGATGAGCTTTCCCAGGCTGCATAATTAGTGAAGTCCAACAGCTGAAAAACCTTGAGCACATCATGTTTCAGGAGCAAAGTTCTTCTGGGCTGCCTCATTTACCAGCAGTGTCAAAGGAGGCACCTGAGTCAGTTCAGGGTGCAGATCTTTGGCTCATCTGAGCAGAGAGCAGGGTCTTTCAAATGTAAAACTTCTTAAAAAGTGCAAATTGGCAATGTTCAGCTAATTTTTAGTTTCCATTTTAATAAGGAAAAAAGAAGACGAAATAGAGACAGGCGAAATTCAAACCTTTTCTTGATGTCCCTGCATCTTCTCATCTCTCATTTGTCAGGAGAAAGACTGTTGTAATGGGCAGATTCAGACTGAAAAACACAGTTCCTGAAGCATCCCCAGAGATTCTGTCTGACCTTGACTCACCCACTACTTGCCTGTTCTCCTTTCAGCTAATCAAAGTGCAGCTAAAATCACAGTTCGAGACAGGACATTGCAAATAAACGTATAGTCATTAGAAAAATCTTATTTAAAAAGAATTTCAGCCATTAAAATAAAGAGAAAGTTAACAAATTATAAGCACATCTACCACCTTCAGCACCATTCCTTCATAACTGCATCTCTTAATTGAATGAAGTTAATTTTATAAATTCTACTTGGTTTAAATTCAGAATTTTTATCTTGCTTTAATATACAATTGCTGTGCCAAAAGTAGTGAGATTACAATGAAAACCTATTTCACTGCATTGGAACTGTTTATGACTTCATATTTAATTGTTGCTCTGCTCATTTAAATGGAAATATCATCATGTACATGCTTTCCCAGGATTTCTGAACAGTATGTCTGAATCACATCTTTCTTTGTGAGGTGGTTTCTCAGCCACACTTTGTGCAAATCTGTGACGCCTAAGTCTTTGTGTGGCACTCAGGGGACACAGAGAACGGAGGGATCTCCCAGGGGTTCAAAACTCTGGTTTGCTGACAAATTTAGAAGCCTTTGCAAACCTATATCGTTTTCATTCCCTTGAGATCCTGGATGTTATTTTCAAATCAGGATA
>VYXD01007333.1:129808-146314 GCA_013397195.1 Hylia prasina
TAAAAAATAAAGTTAAGTTACAACTGGAAAAACCCTATTATTTTTTTTTTCTTTTATGTCATTCTTCCTGAATTTTTTTTTTTTTTTACTCTCTCCTTTTATGTTATTTTCTGCAAATGCCTGATTTGGTTCAAAAGACTTTTCCAAACAGTCCTGCAAGAGACCTGGACTGATACACATTATTTGACACTGATCAGACTTTCTGCTTCCCCGTGCAAGGCCCATGATGTCCATGGGATTTAATCTAAAACAAAAAACAGTGGGTCATTCCAAGGCTGAAAAGGCAAAGGCGATAAAAGACCACTCACAGCAAGATTCGTCGTGTTATTTCTGGGGCACCAGTAGGAAGCACATGTTTTAGCTGGTTCTAAAAGTAGCTGTGGCTACCCATGCGTGTTTCTCTTTTCTCTGTTAGAGAACTGAGCAACTTANGAACCGAACAACATAAAATAAAAAAAAAAAAAAAAAAAATTCAGTAGAGATGAGGTTAAAAATTTGCATGACAGATTGAATTTTCTCAACATTATTTCATTCAAACACGAGGAGTTGTAGCTTATGCTATAAACTAAACTGAGATATTGTGTCTGTCATCCTCTCCAGGAAAACATAATTTATGTTATTTTTGTTGTCAACTGTGAAGTTCCTGTATATTCCCTGAGAACCCTGCCAATCTTTACGAAGTCAGCTGGTTTGGAGCTCTTCAACAAATGGGAGATAAATCAGTACAGGATAAATCAGTACGTCTCCATCTTGCAGGAAATAATCCAGTTTGTGAATCTCCCCCTATTGACACGCACATAGGCAGCAGCAGAGACAACCTTGGGGCTTTATATTTTTGTTTTCTATTGGAAAGAGAAGATACACAGGAAGCTGCTTTAAATAATATTGTGGATATGCATTGGTGTTTATGTGTGAACACACATATGCACCTGTACAGCCATCCCACACACTGATATTGGTACCTCCATAACTTTATACATGTTAGAGGAGGTGAGGACAGGAGCTGGCACAGCTAACAGCTCCCCTGGCAGCCCCTTGAACATGCAGATTATGTCAACACCCTCAGAAATTGCTGTGAAGTACTGCGGTAAATTTAATATAGAACACCCCCTTCACACTTTGAGCTCCTCACTCACCCAACAGAAGGAATCAGTCTGAACCACTCAGGGGTTTATGAAAAGGCTGCTCAAGAGACACCAGAAGGGACAGCAGCAGGCTAAACATTTCAGGATGTTAGAGTAATATCTATAAAACCCAGTTAAATTTGGGAAGACTAGTGGTCCCACAGCTGCTAAATGCCACACACTACTTTCATTAGGGAATTGAGACATTTATCAAGAAAAACATGAGACAGAAACAGAGGAAACTTGGGTGGATGTTACAGTCATTTTTCTGAGAAATCTCTGCAAACTGCAGAGCTGATGCACTCCGCAGCCAGCCCATTAATTTGATCTTCTTCTCTGTTACAGATGATTTCCCAGTTACTCCTGGCAATGGACTTCCCTGGGTAAACCCAGGTCAGGGTCTCTCGGGGAGAATCCTGGGACTCAGGAAAACCTGCGGCCCCATGAACCTCCAGGGTCTGCAAGGTGAACTAAAGCCTCTCTCCCACAGAACAGACCCTGCCTGCCAGGAGCCTTTTGGAAGAATTGGAAACACAGGTTCTCAAGCAATTCAAATTCATTGTCTTGAGAAAACAGATCAGTTATTGTGCGTGCAAAGTGAGCCTTAAAGCAATTTAACTAATTGTCATCTCAAATGACAATTGAGAAGTAGCAAGAAACATTCTAAGCAATCTCAAATTAGTCTAAACCAGGAATCCAACCTGTCATATCTACGACAGCAGGGAGACACTTCCATTGGCCTTGCTGACTTTTTCCATTGATAGGACACTGAAAAGTTTCAGGTACACCTGAACAAATGACATTTGTGTAATATCTTTAATATTTTCAATTAAAAGCCCCAGATATAAGTGTGCCTGTCATCCATGACTACAAGTCGGAGCATTTATCATAAAGGATATTTAAGGCTTTTAATGTGGTGATTATCTTTTTGAAAATTAAGTTTATATCCTCATGAGTACATTTATTGCTGGCTGGGACCTTTCCTAGACACAGAAGATCAGTTGGCTATGCCAGCATTCCATGAGGTCAGCTCCTGGCACAGCTTTGGCCTCTGCTGACCACCAGGTCCCCTTGTAATTCCTGGGCTTGATATGGCAGCAGCAAAACTCAAAGAACATTTGCTAACTGTCAATTTTCTGTAAAAATTTTGTTCTGGAAAAACAAATTCATGAGTTCATGATGATCAGCCGTGGCCTCTGGTGTGCCTGTTCATGCCACTGGGCAAAGATGTTTTAAAATATATTGAATTTTCTAATCTAGACACAGCCCTTGATTTCCAG
Organism: Hylia prasina; assembly: GCA_013397195.1. Classification (NCBI taxonomy): domain Eukaryota; kingdom Metazoa; phylum Chordata; class Aves; order Passeriformes; family Sylviidae; genus Hylia; species Hylia prasina. The sequence goes on from VYXD01007333.1 coordinate 132,213, forward strand.
CTCCATAGTAAGGACTGAAGTGTTGAAAGAAACAGCAGCATATATGTACATCTGTTCTACCCCAAAATCCTTACTGGTTTCATTTATTTACAAAATGTTTTGAGTTTATTTTTTTAACACCAACACTTCCCAACAAGAACTTTAGCTGGTTTTTTTCATAGCTCAGAGACTGAGGACAGGGCAGCAGCTGGAGGACTCAGAAAGAAAGCACTCCTTGGTGGACTTTTGAGTGGTGGACCTTTGTTTTTCAGAGGCTGCCTATGGATACGTACAGACAGGACATATTAAGGTCCCTCTCAATCCGAGAGTTAAAGAATGGGTTACAGACAGATTATATACTCAAAAAAAATCACTCAAAGACTCTCTGCATGTGCTCTCTGCCAGGATGCACATGCGAATGAGGTTATGAGAGTGTTGCAGTGCAATAAATCCCTGTCCCAATTCTTCCTACTCTCGCTGGAAGCATGTGACAGGAATAAAGGCAGAGAGAGAGAAGGGAGAATGTCTCACTAACTCAGGAAAAGGGCAAGTGAATTAACAGTTCCATTTCATGCAAGGGTAATGTACTTTCCTTTTAAAAACGAATCACAAGACTCTTGTGTACTATATATGATCTGCCATGTTGTTTCAACACAATAGTTGCTGAAATCAAAGGGGAAAGAAACCCAAACAAACCAAAAAACCCTAGTAGGGCAATATTTGACTAGCAAATAAAATCTATAGAGAGATAGATAGATACCAAATCTATTTGCAATAAAAACAAACAAACAACAATAAAAACCACAAAAAAAGATTGCTTTTTTTTTTTTGTTAAGAAATCTTCCAAGAATTAACAGTTACAATAAAAATGCTCTGTTAACACCCCTCATCTCTGAAATGACAAACTGCAAATAGAACCCTAACCCTTATGTAGCCCACCTCATAAATCACTGTTATGCGGCTCTCCAAGTGTCACGGCTAGAAAAACTGTAGAGGTTTCAAACGTTCAGTTTTCAAAAGGTGAATTGAAAAGGTTCGTGAGGTGCCTCTTCCTTCATTTCCCCCAATTGTCCCCTGAAGATGTTAGGCGACCCCAATTTTGGAGCGCCGTTGATCTAAAATTGTTAGAATTAGCGAATTCAGGGGACAAAAAGGTAACTAAATTATATATTTGGCCACGGCGGCTTAGAGCCGCAACTTTGTTAACAGCTGGGGAAGAGAAGAAAGGGACAGCCTCACGACCATCCCCAGTTTTCCGCTCCCCCCTTCCCTCGCCCTCGACCCCCAAAGCGGGAATCCTTAGATGGGCGGTGGAAGGTTCAAATTCTGCTAGTCCTGGCCCTCTTAGGGTTCCCCAATCCCCCTGCCTGGGCAGTCGTGGCCAGACTGCCCGGGATCTCCGAGGTGGCCCTGGCCAGGTCCCTCGGAGTCCTTCCCTTCCTCGTTTTTCCCCAAGTTCAAAACCCCGAGTTCGCTTTAGTTTAGCTCAGGGCGAGGAGCCACAAAATNTGTGCCCCATCCCTGGCCCCTGTCACTTACAAACGGGGTAGGGGGGGGCACATGACCACAGATTGGCACCCCCTTTCCCAGTCCATAATTAAGGATCTCAGTAAGGCCTTCCGGGAATGCGGACGAGATAGTCCGTATTTCCGAGGCCAGTTATCGGCCACTCTGACGGGGACAGTGGTAGTCCCAGCAGATTTAAAACAGCTATTCCGCTGCCTCCTGAACAGAACCAAATACAAACTGTGGGAGGCAGCGTGGAGAGCACTGCTGAAGGACACCCTCCCTAGTCTGTTGGGAGATCCGGGAACCCAGGCAGATGTTCGGGGTAACCCCCTGACCCTTGAACACCTGTCTGGGGAGGGTGCCTGGGCACTGGGCCCAGTTCAAGCGGCTGACATTCCCCCCTTGGTCCTGGAAAATATCAAAAGACTGGCAGAGAAAGCCTTTTTAAGTCTGATGCCCATCGAACCAGTACCACCATATAGTACAATTAGGCAAGGCCCGAGGGAACCTTTTGTGCAATTCATAGAGCGTCTAACCCGAGCTATAGAGTTGCAGGTGCTAGACGATAAAGTCCAAGAGGATGTCCTGTGTCAGGTCGCTCTGTCGAACGCAAATGAACAATGCAAGGCGGCGATCCTGATGCTCCCGGTGAACCCCGACCCACTCTGCCGGAGATGCTACGGGTTGTGGAGGTCAAAGTTCCCCTCATGGGACAACCAGCACTGCACAAAAGCCCCGGGCCTCGAGACGACACACTGAAAAGGTATCCGTCGGTCAGAGTAACATCAACAGCGGACCAAGGGGCACGGCCCAAGACACCATTTGCACAACGAAGGCAACCCGATGGACGACCTCGGCCGTGCATGCTGTGCGGACGACAGGGCCATTGGTTCAAAGATTGCCCCGATAGGGCAGAATGGGACAACTATAAAAAACAAAGACGGGAGGGAGGAGGAGGGGGAGGGCCCAGAGGGGGACAAAAAAACTAAATGATGAGTGCAGGGTTGCCCGGCGCGCCGATACAAACAGGGCGACCCAGGAGCGGGGGGGAAAGGCGCAGAATAACATCTCCACGTCTAATTTTCACAGGATGGCTGCTTTTTATAACAACACCCTGGAGGACCCATCCCAGAATGAGACCCTGGCTTCCGAGGGAAGCCACAAATCGGATTTGGCCACACCGGACTTTGGACTTTCCCATGGCGAGCTGGACCTCAGGGAACCCATCTCGGGAACTTGTAAGACCAGCTTGCTTTACGAGCCTTTTCACTTAACATTGAACAACCCATTACATATCACTGACGAGAGTTGGCGAGTGCTTGCAGTTAACATCAAAGACATAGGAACATGGCCACGGATCGCGACTGATTACATCGTAGTGGGGGACTGCAAGAACACGCCTCCAGAGATTGAAGTTGCTCCTGGTGTCCTGTCTTCTAAACCAGAGCGCTTCTCTCTCTGGATCCATTGTTCTTGCCCACCTACCTTTTTGCCCAAGGGACAAGTGGTGGCGCAGATAATACCCATACCACAGGTCGACACCATCACACTTAGCGCCACCCAACTCATTTCACACAGGAGACCGAAATTGTCCTGCAAGGTAAAGGTAGGTGATGAAACGCTTGACATACACGGACTTTTAGATACAGGGGCAGATGTGACGATCATTCCCGAAAGGGAGTGGCCGTCGCATTGGGCCTTGCAAAACGCGCCCGGACGAGTACAGGGTGTAGGTGGGTTTAAATTGGCCAAACAATCGAAGAGCGTTGTACAAATTGAGGGGCCGAATGGGCAATTGGCTAGTATCCGCCCATTCGTGTTAGACTATAAAGAGCCCCTGCTTGGACGAGACCTTATGTCCCAATGGGGGGTCTCAATTGATATTCCAGACCCCCTGTCCCGATTGGGAGTAGTGTCCACAGGAAAGTGCCCCACCCAAAAACTGAATTGGACGACAGATGAACCAGTTTGGGTGGAACAGTGGCCACTATCAAAGCAAAAATTGAAGGCACTCAATGAGCTCGTGGAGGGGCTGCTCCGCAAGGGCTGCATTGTGGAGTCCACTTCACCGTGGAACTCCCCGGTGTTTGTCATCCAAAAGTCCGATAAAACTAGATGGAGGCTCCTTCACGAACTCAGAAAGATCAACGAAAAAATTGAGGACATGGGCTCGCTCCAACCAGGGATGCCCTCCCCATCGATGCTCCCTGAAAATTGGAATCTGGCTGTGATTGATATAAAAGATTGCTTTTTCCAAATTCCACTCCACCCTGACGACGCCCCGCGTTTTGCATTCTCTGTACCCGAAATCAACAGAGAGGCCCCGCGGAGGAGATACCACTGGACGGTTTTGCCGCAAGGCATGAAAAACAGTCCAGTGTTGTGCCAACGATTCGTCTCCTCCCTGCTGTCGCCTGTCCGTGATGTCGCGGACAAGGCCATCATCCATGTAATGTGTCATCATCCATGTAATCTAGTGTCACGGCTAGAAAAACTGTACTGTGAGTTGTGCTAGGGTGTAAAGAAGATCTTAAGGATATGACAAAGATTCCTGATGTTTCACAGCTACCATTACATTAATTATATGGAGATCTTATTGCAGCCTTTCCTATTAGGGTGTTGTAGCACACTAAACAGTTAGTTCATTTTGTTATTATATTGCACCGGGTGGTTTGTCATATTTGCACAGAAAAGTAGTTTTATTCTATTTCACACATAGTATGTTCTGTACCCACCTCTGGGTTCTGGTGGTGATATTTTCTAGTTGGCCCCTCCCTGTGCCCTTCCCCCAGGTTGCCTCCCATTGCTTGTGGTTCCTCCCCTTTCCTCAGGTATAAAACCCCAAGAGGCAGTCCCAACCCTCTTCTCTTTGTTGGCCTCCTGGAGTTGGGTTCCACAATAAAGCTAGGACTGTGTCCTGAGGAAGAAAAGAGCACCTCTGTCTTTTGCCTTCAGCCCACTATCGAGTTCCTGCACTGGGGTCTGGAGCTAGCCAGGATTTGACCCCAGGAACGCAGGGAAAAGCAATATTAGGGCTTACAAGAAATATGAAAAGAGGGAGGCATTGTCACCTTTGCATATAAGCTTTACAAACTTGAACAGGATGGTGTTTTTCACTCTCATATTTATTTCCTTCATTGTGAACTCACATATATCCATGTGATATTATACAAAAATGGACCAAAACTGAAACAAAAGGTTTCTCCAAATCCTGTATGTTTCCAACATAGTAAAAAAACCCAACCCCAAAATCCGCCAACAAATTTAGACAAACAAATAAAACCCAGAATGATTTCTGCTTCCAGAAGTTGAAACACAGCGCACTGAGTGGTCAGATTAGAGATCTGACTTTTGGTTTACCTATGAAAATGTTACTTACAAGCCTCTGAAAAAGCTGTGTGTGCATGTGACAGATTGTTACAGGAGTTCATGTTATGTAAAAGGCTTAAATGCATCAGATTTTGTGGGCAAAAAAAAAAAGACACAAGCACTTTCATCATCACTCGAAGGACAGTAGGTACAGGTGGGATCAGAAAAAATTGATGAGCAGAAGTGGACAAATGGTGAGCACATACCTACAAAGTGACATAGAAAAAAGTGTCCTGGCTTGCTGAAATGCAGTCCTAGAATTACAAAAGATAGGCTTTCAGAAGTCCTCTGAGGGGCTTTTTGGCATCACAAACAAGGAGTTTTAAGGAGACATTGGGTGTGGCTGGTTTTTTTCCTCTCAGGCACCAAAATCTTCATGCCTGGATGTACCGAAGGGCTTTTCTGGAGGCAAAGGAGGCTTTACAGCCATAGACTGACAGGCTAAATGGCATGGGCTCTAGATCAGGTGGGGAATGTGCCACACAGGGTCTCTGGAAACTCCAACATTTACATCTTTTATGAGATAAAGAAGGTAGAATAGGTGGAAAGTTAGACAAAAGGGGTAAAAGACAAAGGTAATAGGCAAGGAAAACCTCTTAACATTGGCACCCTGATGAGATATGGATAGTTCACTCCTGTATTTCTTGTGGCTATTAAATATATCACGGTCTTTAACCAGAGAGCTCATGTGACCTTAGAAAAGTCTGGCTTTGTGGAGAGAGTTCCCTTTTAGAGGGCAGAATCTGAAAGGCTTAAGTGTCAAAAGCATCACTTCAGAAGAAAATCCTTAAAATACTCAAGGAGAGCTTTACTTATGCCATTTCTGCAGGAAAACCTGCATCTCAGCCCGGTTTCAAGCGTATTAATTGTTCTTTCCCCTAATGAATTGCTGCTTCTGTAAGATTCTCTCTAAGGGAAAGGCAAGGAATGGGTTGATCAGGTGATCAAACAGCTTTGGAATAACAAACAGCCTTCAAATAGAGACTTGAAGGCTCTTTGAGGTAATTAATTGTGGTTAGTTTTGTAATAAGATTAATGATTAGTGAAAAGACATAATGGGCAATAAAATACACCAAATCACCAGACTACAACTAACACTAACAGCTGAAAGACATGTATTGAAACTAGTGAGAAAACACAAAATAACAGAAAACAGACCTATATTTTCCATTTCTTTTATAATTTTTGTCCCACAGATGATGAATCTAATGACAAAAAAGTGCAACACTAAAACTTCCCTCACCACACATTAAATTAAACATCAATAAAACTTCTCTCATAACATAACAATGCTCTTTAAATGACAGCTGAAGTCAGGTTTTTCCAGGATCTGTGGTTTTGGTTCCTCTGCCCAGAGTGTCCTATTCCTGGACTCTTCTCCATTACCTCCATCTGTCACAGAGAGTCCCTGATCCCTGCTGATACCTGCAGTGGGATTTCCAATACCATTTTTTTTTTAATCACAAGGAGAAGAGTTCTGTGTCACTGTAGCAGATATTTTGATCCAACTCCACTGAATTTGCAGCATACCTCCAGTGCAGGCAACAACATCAGCATTTTCATAACAGTAAAATAGGTAAGCACAGAGCAACAGTAAGTTTAGGAACAAATCACCACCTCCACTGAGGAAAAGCTAAAATATCAGTGACTTACAAATCAGACCAAACTCCTGGAACAATCTATTTCTATATCAGAAATTATGTCCCATCTGCTGCTACAAAAGGGACCAAGTATGAGAAGGCAGAGCTAGGAGATTCCCTCCTGTTATTAATATCAGAGAATAATAAGGCAGAATTACAAACTGTGACCACCTATTTTACACCTCCAAAATCTATCCTGGGAGAAAAGCTCCTAGGCTTGTTATAGGTAAGGTTTTGTAGGCACATCTTATAGTGAATTTGCCATTTGCATAGAAACTGTGTCTCACCCTGAACGACCTGGTTACCAGGCTGTAATTCACTGGTTTCCTCTCCCCGTTTTCCATGGCCACATGACACCTTTCAATAAATTATAATTAATGATGGCAGTAACTGACATAAACCCCCCAAAAATAAATCTGGGTAGGTTTGATGTTCATGAAGAAGATGGAGGGTTTTCTTGGTAAGAGCCCAATCCTTTCAGGAGTCGTGCAAGACCAAAGACAGTAAGATGGACTAATAGTGATGATATTCTGCAAAATGGCAATCAAGACCTTCAAGACAACCTTAGGGAGAAATGTATTTCCTATTACCCTCTGACACTTGCATACACTGAGTATATTTCAGTGTTTCATTTGGCTGCCCTGCCTTTAAGGGAAAATGAAAAGCCTAGCTGGTGGGATTCATAAAGGAATTGCACATTTGTTTTGCTACTCAGTCACTAACTCACACTGACTCTGGGAAAAAAAAAAAAAAAAAGGATCTGCACATAATAACTAACTCCATGAAATTATTTTGCTTCTCCTGGGAAATGAGCTACAACAATTTCATGAGCTTTTTATGCATATGTTAGCAGCATTCACTGAGGGACCACTGCATGTCATTGTTATTGCAGATCCAGAAAGTGTCTGCAAATTCCCATATTCTACACCCATGTTGGTCCACCTTTACTGAGCAAACAGCAGCCTCTCTTTGAATGTACCACAGATCTGTTTTAGCATGACATTTGACGTATAACTTTTTGACATATTTTTTTAAAAAGTGCATCTAATCCTTTCTTCCTAGGAAGATCAATCAGTGTCTTAGCCCACCCACCCCCATTGTTTTAGATACAAAAAAGGTTAAAAAACTTTTAATAATCATATTGGTTGGGTGCGCCTCAATCCGCAACTGTATCTATTTTTCAAGTGGTTCTGGCCCTTCCCTATGGTTACAACTACCTGCAGTTGTAATGTTGTTCAAATGATTGTTAGTTTCAAATGTTTACAGAGACTTTGTAAGGTTGAGTTTCCAATGCGGCTACAATTGTCATGGGGTTGTTAGGGGGATAGTACCGGAGAAGGGATCTTCTGCTCTCGTCCAGATAACCCAGAAACTGCAACCCAGAGCCTTCACTGGGGAATACAACCAACCAATCAAGTCATGGCGGGAAGCAGAGAGCACCCCAGTAAAGACCAATGAGAGCTGAGAAAATGCACCAATCATACAGAGGATCCAAAATGGCCCAATCACTGAAGGGACTGAGACCATAAGAAGAGATTAACTGCCCTCAGCTTTGCTTCACTCTCAGGAACAGACTAGTCTGAGGGGTGGCCTGTATATACATACTTGATTGCTCTGGCTTGCAGTGAGGGGCTGAGACCAGCTTAGCCTCCTGCTCCTGTAGCTGTTTTGTAACAATAAATAATTGGCCTGTTTCTTTTTTTACCACCTTTGGGTTTACAGCTTTGTCATTCATTTGCAACATTTGTATCAATTTTGGGGGCTCCTCTGGGACCCCACACCCTGAAGCGATCTGGAAGAAGAGGGACCTTGGGAGTGTGCGCCTGGAGGATTTTTCTCCACCTGGAAACACCAGATTCTTCTGGACCGTGGACGGGACAGCTGGGAGCTTCCCAAAGGGCTATCAGGAACCCCGCAACCCAGATTGAAAGACCCTCTTGAGAGGGAATGAGGCCCGCAGAGCACAGGTTGGTTCTGTGGGTGGGGTTTCAGTATCAGGTGGTGTGAACTTGAGTGAGAGTGTGAAAGAGAGGGCTGAAAGTGTGAGTGCTTGTGTGTGAGTGAGAGTGTGTGAGACAGGGGCTGGCAGCTTGGACACCAGGAGCGAGTGAGGACCTCTTGGTAGCGCGCTTCCAGACTCCCACGAGGGGGCTGGCTGGAAAAAGAGGGAAGCACAAAGTATTAGAGTGAGTGAGAAGAGTGAGTGTACCCTCACAAGTACCTTGTGGAGAACGGAGAAGGGGGAGCACCATACCTTTCGCCACCCTTACTCGCGCGGGCTCCCGTTCCTCCGGTGAAGGAGGCTCCTAGGGGTCACCTGGAGTAGACTTTCCCCGGGTGGGACACTGACACGAGACCCAATGGGGGAGGAATCAGGGATACCTGGAGGGGATAAGTTCCTTCCACTTAGCCACAGGTGAGTTAGTCTAAGTGGGGAATTAGGACCCTGAGGGTTGGGAAAATATTCCCCTCCGGAGACTACTGGGTCAGGGTAGCCACCAGAGAGGGGATTGCCTCCCTTTTGGCAGGGGGGGAGGAGAGGTGGCCAGCATAAGGGGAAAATTAGGACCTTCCCGAGTTGGAAACCCCTCAGGGGAGTTTGCAGGGACGGGGAGTTGTACAGCTTTCTAATGGAGTGGTTCGAGGTGCAAGGATTACTCATTAGGAAGGGTAGGATACGTTCCTCATGGTCTGACGACCGGCTGATAGTGTGGCTGACTGTGGGAGAACCCCTCACTCACGAGGAGTGAGGTGGGCGTTTAGAACCTGCCTGGATAGGGAAAAAATTTGCTTGATTTTTAATTTGTGTTAGTTGAAATAGTTCGGTGCACTTGGTGAGTGAGGTTCTGGGATGAGGCTATGCCAAGGGTCCCCCGACCGCTCATCAAGAGGTGACTGTGAGGTGAAGGCGCCATTTTGTGGTGAGGCAACTGTGAGGCGAAGGCGCTGTTTTGAGTTTTTTGGTTTTAGTCCCTGTATAAAATATAGTTAAGTGAGAGCCGGTCTTAAGTTGTTTAGAAGTTGTGTTGTCTGTCGTCATGTCGTTTGGGTAGAGGCGCCATGAGTTTAAGTTAAGGCTCAGAGCATTTTGTGACGAGTGAGGTTCTGGGGTGAGGACTATCCAAAAGTACCCAGACCACTTGTCAGGAGAAAGGATCCAAGGGTCCAAGAAGGATAGAAGAGGTTGATATTTAGCTATTGGAGATGTTCGAGCTGGAGGATGACCGGGTTCAAAGCGAGTGGTCGCCATTTTGGAAGTGGAGTGTCTTAGAGAGGGCAGTGTCAGTGGGTGGCACCTAAGGGCGGAGCCACAACTTACTTAATTCCATTATTTTAGTAGTTCTTCCAATTATTTATATACATGTTTTTGTTTAATTTCTATAATTTAATTGCATAGGCCTCCATCTTTTTTACTATAATTTAATTAGAAAAGGAAGCCATCTTGTTTCTTCCCATAATTTAATTACATAGGTTCCCATCCTCTTTTATAGTAGCTTATAAGTAACAGGATGGGACAGTGTGTTAGCTATGGCTTGAAGAAGGTAAAAAAAGCAAAGAAAATAAAGGACATTCCCCCCAACAGTCTGGTGGGAGAAATGCTACAAAACTGGGATAAAGACAACAACTTGAAAAGCTTAGATAAGATTAAAATGATAAGATATTGTGTTGAGATTTGGCCAAATGAGTGTATACAAGAAGGGTCAGATTACTGGCCTTGGTATGCAACTAAGGAAAAGTGGCTGTGTGTAGCATTAAATAAGCACCTTAAATTAAGGGAGTTTCAGAACAAAGAAGAGGTTAAATATGCTTCTTGTTGGTTAGAAAACGATATATGGGACAAAAAAGTAAAGGTCTATAAAATATGAAAGGAACCAGAAAAAGAAAAGGAACAGATACTGGAAAGTAAATGGGATCCACTAGACCATCTTCCCTCTCCACCTCCTTCGACTCCACCAGCTGCATGGCCACCTACTCCTTATTTGCCGCCTCCAGTTCACATGCCACCACCTCCTATCTGCCAGTTCCAACCACATCACCTTCTATTTTGTCCACATCCCTAACTTTTAGGCAGTATGAATACAAGGGCAGCATATTAATTTTAGATTTTCACTTCTAATGGCAGCTTCTATTTGTTTTAAGGACTTCCCTGATTTCTACCCCAGAATGGCAGCAAGAATTATGACTCAGTGTCTTTTTGGCAACCCACAGAATAAAGCAGTGGTACCGCTGATGCTGGTGAGAAAGAAGTTAACAGCACACCCCAGCTGCCCCACACATGCAGCTCTGAACTACTCCCACCCCTCATAACTGTCCCCAGCATACCCTCATTTTCTTGTTCTTGTTGCTTCTATCATACATTATTCTCTCACTGCTTCCCAGTCACTTGCGCTTTTGTTGTTGTGCTATTGAACTCCACTGACTGCTTCTTATGCTCAGTTGCCAAGAAACTGCATTCTTTAATGCTAGTACTAGTGTGTTGTCTGTCTTGTTTACTTCACATCAATACTTACCAACAGCCACCTTTTCCTACCTTGATAAACTATTTTTCATGGAAAATCATCTCTGCAAGAGGGTTTGTGCTTCTTTGGAATACTTGAGAAAAAAATGGGAAGCAAATTTAGGCAGCAAGATGAAAGTTGGTTACGTGGGGAAGAATACTGTAAGTCTGCTTAGCTGCTGATGAATGGGACCTTCCACATTTTTAACTCCCACTGTGGTATTGTGTTAAATAGTTTGTTCCCTTTCCTCCCCTCTGTTTCTCAGTTAATCTGTTCCAAGTTGTCAGTCCTCCCATGTTCCCCACAACCCTCCTCCCCTGGCCTTGTCTGTCAGCCAACTACTCCTCCCAGCTTCTAGAAAGCTCAGAGAGAGGCATCGCGTGACAGAAGAGGTCCCTCCCCAGTCATCCTCACTTGTTTCCCTGAATGCCATTCCAACCCTGTTCCACTCCCACCTTGCCGCTCATTGGGAGATAGTCTGTCCCCGCCTTCAGTACCACCCGTGTTTAAGCTGCTGTTACCCCCGGTGTCCGGGGCCCTGTTGGAGTTGTTCCCCTGAGGCTCGGAGTCCCTGTGGGGACAGAATNTTCAGTACCACCCGTGTTTAAGCTGCTGTTACCCCCGGTGTCCGGGGCCCTGTTGGAGTTGTTCCCCTGAGGCTCGGAGTCCCTGTGGGGACAGAATAAATGTCTTGGATTTTGCCTCCCCAGCAGAGTCTGACCTCTTCCTCTGCCATCATCGTAAGCCTCTCCTGTGGCAAGGGAAAACTCCCTTAGCCACTCCTTCAATTCCCCCATATTTGGAGGAGTGTCCCCTACGTCTGCAGTGTCAGGCTAGCTCGGGCGGGCAGAAAGGCGGTTCTGCGAGGGACACTGCAACATCCCACATTCTTTTCTTTCACTCCTTCAGCATTTCTGCAACTCATTCCCCTCTGACTCACATTGTTAATTGTCCTTGGTGACAGCTTGGACTCAAACAAGGTTTTATTAAAAGACTTCAGCATAAATTTCATTGCCACACAATGAAAATAAGATTATATTTTTTCTAAGTTACTTCTCTGTCTCTTATCTGTCACCANCCTCAAGGAGCTTCTAAACTAGAATTTCAAGCTATTGCAAAGTAAAGAACTTCAGCTACGAATTAATTTCTTCTCGTGACTCCATCCACTCAATTGAACACACAAGACTAAACAGTTTCCCTTTTTCCATAGTATTAAGCATATGCAAATTTGTTTTCCTGAGTCAGAGTCTTAATTTAGTTTGCCATTAGAGGCAGAGTCTGCTAAGCTATGCATTTCAAAATTAGCCACCAGGAGGGTGGCTAACTAGGAGAAGCATTTTCTTTGGGATTAGTTTTGTACAAATACAAAATATGGGAAGAAAATGTTTAACAATGTGTTTTGGAGAGACTGATAATTAGGGGCTTTATTACTTCACAATTTTTTGTTATAGCCTTTGCAGCACCATCCTCATTAGATCAACATGACTTCATGTGCCCCTTGATATTTAGCAGCTGTGCTGCATAAAATCTGCAATCGTGAGTAACTTCAAAAACATTTTTACAAAATGTCAAATGAGTAGGAGGGATGGGGAAAAAAAAGACATGCTTGTATAGAGAAATTTTAATTTCTTTCAAATAGAATGATTAATAATCTTAGTACACCTTTCTGATAACACCTTACATGAAAACGCACAGTTGGCAGTCTCCACACAATAAACCTGAAAAAACATTTGGAAAACAGAAAAAAATAGTGAACAATTGTTTCAGGATACAGTATTTTTTTTCCTGAATAACGAATGTTTTCTGCAAGAATAAGGGAAACAAAAAGAAGACTGTTGAAGCAAACTATAGCTGAGCTAAAGGCACGTACTTGATCTTTGTTGTTTCCTATGTTTTGGCAGGGAAATAGGGAACTAGCAAAGATTTACTGAATTATTTTAGATAAATCAGGGTGTCTGGGATGGGATGTCAAAATGTTAAAACAGGACACAGGAAAGCCAATATGCAGCTCTGCCAAGCAGATTGCCTTTTCTCATTTTCACTGCATTTCTGAGCTGCTGTTTAAAGTTTTGTTTTTATTTTTGGTCTGCCCCACACACTGTGTGTGATTTATGTCTGACAGCTCCTGTGAAGAGGAATGCTTTTATCAGGAGTGAAAAATTTGCTAAATCTGTAGCACTGGCAGGCAAGCACAGCAATGCCAAGGGCACAACTAGAATATGCCTTACAGAAGAGCTGTCGTGTCCTTAAGGAACTCCAGAATAAAGAGCAGACAAGGTTTGCATCCTTCCATACACTGATATGCATTTAACATGTATTTCACATGTAAAACATGCATTTCTGTAGCTTAATACATAACAGTATGTGCATTTCATGATCTTTAAATGTATATTTCTATGTTACTGTAATCTCCTTTCATGGTTAAACTGAAAAAAAAATGATCCACAATATGCAGACTTAAATCGTCATTGCATTTCCTCTATGACACAATTACAGTTAGACTTTTTTCTATGTGGAGAGTATGGAGAAGAATGGTAGCAGAAATAAAGAACGGAAAAAAATGGGAAGAAAGTCTACGGAGTGTGAACACTTTTGACTTGCTGAGTTATAACTCATTCTTTCCACTTTCTGTGCACATTTCTAGCTCATAAAATCACAGAACCACAAAAAACTTTGGGCTGGAAGGGACCTTTAAGGATCATCCAGTCCAACACTGGGAAGGTGTCTGTTATGGGTTGAGCACAGCTATTGCCTATTTTTTTTTAACCAATAAGAAACAGGAGTGCGACTTTTGAAATACCATATAAAAAGCTGAGTAGGCGGGGCATTCTCCCTCTCTCNCAGAGAGAATAATACAAGTCATTAAGGGAAGAAAAAAAAAAAAAAGAGTGATACAAAAAGAGAATAACTAGATCACGTCAATTTTTCTTTCTCTTGTTTCTTACTTAACACAGGTATGGAATTAAAACATCTGTTACCCTGATGGCCTGCAGTGTAGAACCAGCATAATTCATGGGATTCTGAAAACTTCATGGTCTTTAACAATAGGGAGTCAAAGAATGCTATTAAAATTACGTGTAAATGTAAATCCTTCTAAAAATTGCAA
>VYXD01007333.1:148689-160906 GCA_013397195.1 Hylia prasina
GTTTATTTAGTTTTAGTTTCCTTTTCTCATTTTTCCTAATGTGTATAAATAAATTTCTTTTTTGCAACTTTAAGGTAAGCCTGTTTTGTTTTTGGAAATCTCCTAGTCATATATATAAGATTGCAAACACTAAACCCATCACAATAATTGGTGCATTGGCCGGGAAACGAACCATAAATTGGAAAATGAAACCATTACATATTTTGGTGTTTCTGCCTGGTTATCAAACTAAAACCTTGACAGTGTCTCAACCAACTGAAATATGGGGCATGATGTTCATTATAAATTCTCATCTGGCTGAACAAAGACACCCGACACTTGTCAGGCACTCTTTAGTTTTTTGGGGTTTTTTACATCTATCTATCGATCAATTGATCTATCTATATCTTTTATTTACAGTTGCCTTAACTCCAGCAGCCAGCCCACTCTTTAGAATTGTTGGCTAATAAGCCCTTAGTTTTGTACAGTGCACTTCAGTCAGCTCTCAACTCCGCACAAGGAATTTTCAGAAGTATTGGCTGTGGAAAGATGGTTGAGGGTAGAATCAGAGGAAACGAAATTATAGGGTAAAATGCAGCTGATATCCCTGGATGGAATGTAGCTGGCATGCTTGAGACCCATCCCACAATGACTGCCACATCCAAAATCTGCTTCCACAGCACCTCTTAAGGGGGATGGAATGGAAGGTGGGTGGCCAGGCTCTGTTGGAATCCTCGCAAGGAGGGGAATTCGATGGTTCTCTGCAGCTGATAAACCCCGCAGCACCTGTCAGCCAGGGCAGAGAGATGTCCTGCTGCGGAGCCAGCAGCTGGGGTAGAATCACTCTCCTTGGATGAAGTGGGATCATTATAACCTAATTGTGATGTTAATAGACTCCTCCATCCCAGCATTACCTGCCCAGGGTCAAACCACCCTCACTGGGCACCTGCTCTTTGGTTCATTGACTGTGTCTCAGAGCCAGGTGAGAGAATTTTCACCATCAGTAGCAAGGGTATGGATGACCTGAGCCACTCAAACTCCACCTAAATATGAATATATAGTATAAAAACAAGTCAAGAATGGTAAAAAGCCAGGGAAGATTGCATTCTAACTGCTGGGATCAGTTGATAGACTGAACCTGCCTTTTCCCCTGTAGAGACATCTGTTGGGTGAGAACTCTGTAGGTGCTGAATACCTTACTGGGGTTTAAAGCTTGTTTGTGTTTGAACATGTTTTGGAGTCAGATAGTGTCAGTGATGCTCCTCAAACAGTCACAATTTTATATTAATAGAGAGTGTTGTTCCATAAACTGTCCATAGGATCCTTCTGTACACTGCAGCACTGGCAGTGGGGAGCAAACTCGAATAAAGTGGGGAGACCCACTGAGGGGTCTCCCTTGTGCTGCTGGGATATGTCCCTGAAAAAGTCAATCAAAACCCCTCCAATCCAGCAAGGCTGTTCAGTGAAGGGTCCCTGTAATGAGACACTGAGAGACTGGTGGGCACAAGGGTGTTGGCTTTCCTGGGTGCTGACGGACAAATCCAACACCAAGGGTCGAGGAAATCTCCCCTTTTCAGATGACACTGGCTCAAAAGCCACAAAACACGGCCACAAGCTCTCACAGCAAACTTCAGGACTGAGCACGGAGTAGAACAGGACAGCTGTGCTGTACCCAGGCAGAGTGAGGGAGGAGAAAAGTAAAGGCAGAGAAGACAGAGAACCGAGAATTTCACCAGATCCTAAATCCCATCTATAAGTCCTGCCATGTGGATGATCCAGAACTGGGGTAAAGAAGACCAAAAGCGAGAGGGAAAATAGAATAAGGGCACATAATCTGCTTCCTTTTACAGCTAACTGGTGCAGCCTCTTATGTACAGTAGATTTTTTATGCAGTTTTGTCACACATGCAACAGCCAGCCCTTTGAGCCCTTCTCCAGAGAGTGAATTAGGGTGGAGGATTTAGCTCAAAGTCTCCAGGCAGAGCAGAAAATTGTCTCAGGACAGCACTGCCCCAACTCCAGGCCCCTCTCTTCTGATCACATTTTTCCTGTCATAACAATCAGAATGTTTGAGACAAAATGTGCTTATGCATGGTCCTTTCCAGTAAGGACATCTTCCACCATATGCACTCAAGGTACACTTAATCCCACAATCTATGTAATTAATAAACATAATAAAGTGTTATTCTCAGTATCATCTGGTATTAATTGATAGCCATTGATAGTAGCAGAAAACCTCTGGGAACAAAATCATCATCAAAAGCCCTGGTATTGAGTATCTAGACTCACAATCAATTCAAGTTTGATGACCTTCTGCTGGGTCATTGCTACTTCATCACACACATCATAAAGGGCTGACATGATTTGTCAGAGCTGACTCTCCAGCAATAATTCCACTGACAGGCTGATCTGTTACCTAAGTCACAATTCCAGATTTAAATTTCCAAGCAGGTGCTTCAAACAGTTAAGGAAATGGCTCAGACCTCATCCTATTTTATTTTGACAGCATGGGTTCGGAGACCTTGTGACGTGCTTTTTTTTTTTTTTTTTAATTATTAACTTCATCTAAAATTGCAATACTTATGAGTCCTGTTCAGGCACCAGTACCCTGCAAACTCAATTAGATATAAATAAAACAGAAATCATATTTTTTTTTTCTGTCACATACTATCACAGGCAGAAAATATGCACGTACAGAGACACATGAAGGATATGGAACATGGAATATTCATGGTCTCTGCTGTTTCACTTTACAAATTTTAGGTGTCTGATGTTCTGTGGTAACCATAAACAAAGCAAAATTCTTTAAAAGACAACTGGAACTAATAATACAATCTTACCCTATAGCTTTCCCCTTGACTTCATAGGAAACCTTTAAGCTATGTTTAAATAGCTCTGCCCATCCCACTGGAATACAGCAACACTCCATACTGTTTACAGAGGAAGAATAAAATCTTCCCTGTTTTAAGGAGAATTCAGTGCTTTTATTGGGTAACTTCCATGCTACGAACAAGTGCATCTGATAAAAAAACCCACACAGCCACAGCCCATGCATTTCCACTGTTTTCAGCTGTATGTTTTCCCTGTTCCTACTCTCAGCATCCCTCATAAATCAGCTCTGTGCTTTTCATAAATAAAAGTAAAGTACCCTATAAGAAATGAAACAGTTATCCAAGATATACTTTGTTTCCAGAGGAAACAGAAGAAAAACTCTTTCGGGATGGGAAAATGAACAGTGCTTTATCTGTGTTTTTCTGCTGCCTAGTCATAAGCTAAATAAAGTAGTAAAAATAAATAGTACATGTGATAATACTTTTTCCTCTTTTCTGCTCCCCTTTTTTCCCCAGTTCTGCCCAGTATTGAATTACAAAGATGCACAGCATGTCCAAGAAAAATATTATTTTCCATTTATCTTTTATTTCTGGACAGCAACTTTCTTGCTGTGTCTGCAGTTTTCAACAATGACAGACAGTCATTTAATATGGGACATAAACCTCCACCAAAACACAGGAACAGAAACAGCTGTTATGTGTATTGATTCAGTGAAACAGGATACTTGTGCTTTAAAAAAAAAGGTTATTCACCATTCTCTGAGAGAATGAAATGCTTAAGATGTAATTTTCACAGGGGATGGAAAATTCAGTCTTATTTATATTTATTTACCAATAAATAAGACTGAATTTATAACAGAAAATTTGTTTCATATTTGTTCCAAATTTGTTCTAGAAGTGAGAAATACCAGGGCAAAGGCAAGCTGGAATTATTCATAACCATGACGTTTAGCTGCTGATAATTTGCTGCAAGGATGTGGGACATCTCTGTATTTGCATTGCAAAAAAGCTGTCCTTTTTTCCAATTAAAAACAAATCAGACACTGCAGAAGTACATGAGAAAAGGAGGTAAGAATGAGCCTCCAGCCATTGCAGTGAACTGCAGCATGTCAAATCTGGAAATTTTGCTTTTTGTCAGTAACAGTAAAGGATAGCTACAATAAATCATGGTATAAATGGTGAAAAAATACTCCCAAAGTTATAATTAAACAAAAATTGCCCTTTATGTATGTATTTTTTTTTTCATAGAAGGTAATGGAAGAAGAGTTGTAACCTGTTTTATAAGGGACATGGTAGCAGAGGTAAGCAGCAAGCACATGAGAGCCCTTGTAAGAGAAACCCACTTATATTGTAAATGAGATAACTGGGAGAAGGCAGCACTGAGTGTTCACCTTGGGAAATCAGTAGGTTTATTACAAACAGAGGAGTGCGTTTAAAATTAAACAGCAGACATCAATGCCACAAAAGCTGTGATATTGGGTTTTTTTCTGCTTGAATCTCAGTGGGCCATCACTAATGGTTTCCATCAGAAGAATTATCCTTCTCCATTGAATGTTATTTAGAAAAAACTACTGCATATTGAAGCCTCTGAACCAAAGGTCTCTCTAACATGCAGGATGGAGAACTCTGCTTCAAAGTGCTGCCTGTCCCAGATGGTGAGAGTCAAGCACAGAGCAAATCACTCCCTGCAGAAGAGGCAAGAGAGGGTACTGTGGAATGCTACTCCTGTTGCTGTGCTCTGCAGCACAACATTAATTATATTTATGGCTTCAGCTGGTTGGGGTTTTTTTTCCTAATATTTCCGCTGAGATCTTGGTAGAGCCTGATTTACATCTCTGTGAGTCTGTGTATCAGGCTGCCTTTCCTTACGTCTTGTGGTTTGCCTATTACTGTGAGTTAGATCAGAGGCTCTGCAGTGATGGGTTTATCACAGACAAACCACTCAATCTGCTCCTTCATCTTCTTGCAGATGAAGCAGACACAACAGGTTTGGTGCTGTCCAGTGAAGTATTAAAATTCAAACAAACGAGCAAACAAAAAAAAAACCAACAAAAAAGGAATTTCAAGTTAGGAACCACAATGAAAATTTATTGCTTTTTCTCTCTCACACACACGCCAAAACCCATTTTTACTCTGTGTTCTCCAAGATAACAAACTCATCAGACTATTTTTTTCTTTTTTTTTCTTTTTTTTTACAACAAGCATTCTGATAATAAGGGTTAAGAACATTCTTTGTGATTAAACTTTTTAATATTTAGCAGTATCTCAGCTCTACAATCCAACAAGTGTAGAACACACTTGATTTTCAGGAGCTGCAGGCTGGCCTGTGCTCTGCTTTTTTCTCTTTTTTTTTTTTTCAGGGAATAAGATGCAGTGAAAACATAAGGACTGTGCTTATGAACATTTAATAATGATTTAGGAATTAACAGTAATTTAGAGCAAGGTATTTTTAAGTTCTCATTAAAATATCTCTAACTTGTACTTGAAACATCAACCTCCTAGGTATTCTGTAAAGTAATTTAATATTCATGTCCTGCAAGTTGAGGCAAACCTCAGAGTTAAAGACTGCTCAAGATCTAATTCTTTTGTGGGCAATATTCTCATCTATTAAAGGCATTTGAAATAAATTGCTTAATTTAAAAACTACAACAAAATCCAATAGACCTTTCTAGTTAAATTAAAGCTTTTCAAGAAGACTTGATTAATGGTATACTGCCTTAATTAATTTAAAATCTATTATCTTTTCATTTCTAAAAAAAGACCCTTAAATATGCTTAGTCTTCTACAATTACAAAGAATATTTGCAGGAAATCTAAAAAACTAAAGGGTTTTCTTTGTGCAAATGGACAGAAGACATGTGAGAGAAATCTTTTCAGATCTTTTTCTCCCATCAAAGTTCTTCTGCCTTGTCACCCTTGTGTATCAGTTCCTTGACTGTCACATGAGGAAAAGAAAAATATCATGTCTTTGTGATGCCTTTGAATTGCTTTATTTCTATATCAGTTCAGGCAATAAAAAGCACTTAGATAAACACAAAGTCTCTAATAGATTATTTAGGTGTGAGGAGCTATTAGCCCTATGCCCTTTAGCTACAAACATTAATACAGCTTCAACAAAATCTTGGGGAGCTTGGTAGAGGCAATTCCTATAGGCTTCCTTCTTTATTTGAACACAGTTTTAAATTTCACAGGATAAAGATCCTTCTTAGTCTGTGAAGGTCCAGCCTCCACTCCTGGCAAGGTCCCACAACGGCCCCCCAGTACAAAGACAGGGCTGATTAGTGAGTTTCTTCTCACTGATACAGGCTGAATTCTGAATTCCTGAATTAAGGGATTGAGGTACTAAGTGCTAGAAAGTGCTGCTGTTCAATTAACTTGTGCCCAGGTTGCCTCCTACCTTGCTTCTGTTGGATCCTGCAGTCAGACTGCACTTGCTGGGTAGCCTCTGCTCAGCAAACCTTTCAGCTGCCCCCTTCACAAAGGAATTTAGGGCAGCTCCTGGCAGCCTGAAAGTCTCCCTGGAAAGACAAAGACTGACGGATCTGCCTGTAGAGCCACCCACAACCCAGACAACAGGCAAGGAAATTGCAAGAACATTTAATTTCATCCTAAAACGGGCACTTCATCTGCTCCTGTGAGTCATCTCACATTCTCTATGGACTGACTTGATGGATGCCCACCAACCACATGGGACGCAAAAGTGCCACTCACACAGACACCTTGCTGGAGGAACTTGTGATCCACTGAGTGAAAACCCTGCTTGGGATGAGCCAGTTTGTCTCTGCTTCACAGAGACTGCCAGAAAGGAAGATCCTGGTCTTACCAGCTGAATTTTAGTATTTCTTTTTATTCTATCTACCAGAAGGATGTATAAATTTTTCTTGCCAAAGATTTCAGCAGACTACCCCAACCACAGGTACCATCCTGAATTAGCCTAAATCCATTATCCTGAAATAGCTAAAAAAATTTCCCTAAGAAGTATTGGGAGAAAAAGAAATAAAGTAAGCAGAAGAACTGTGATTTTTGTTTTTATTTATCACCCTTTTGTGCAAACTGCATTTAGCTGAAAATGCCTTGGCTAGCTTTGTCTTTCCTCATTAAATGGTGCCCAATTTGCTACCACCACCACAACACCTGGGCAGGTCATTCTGGTGTTTATGGTCATAAAGTTGGCACAAGTTACATTCTCCTCCTCTTCCCCATTCTGCATGCAGAAAATGAGGACTAATAGCCATTTGCCTTCAGGCAAGTGCCCTCGTTGCTGGACTGCGCTTCTGCAGTAATTCCCTAAAGCGAATCAATAAACAGTTGCTGACAGTGGGGAATTCTATAAAGTGTGAAATAAACCAGAATTATTATTTCCAGTTCATGGCATTACCCCATTTTCTTTTGCATTTTTTCCCCCCAAATGTTATGTTTACTTGATTATATTGTTTTCCTTCTCTTTCATTCTACACGGTAGATTTGGTAAATAATACTCCAATAGAAGTGAAACAAGCGGCCCTGGGCGAGCTGTGGCGGCCCGAGGCCGGAGCCACCGCCTTTGCCCGGGAGCCGTCAGGGCCGAGCTCACTGCTCGGGGCCCAGCTCCGGGTGGCCCGGGAAACGCTTGACGGCTCCAAGACGTTAGAATTTTGGCTGGGTGCCCATGCTGGCTGCCGGCAGAGCCCCGGCGGTGGGTGCTGGGATGCGGGGTCCCCCCGCCGGTGGGGGTTGGTGTGCCCAGTCAATCACTGCATTGTCCGCCCGGAGCCACTGCCGGTACCGGTGGGGGTTGGGAGAGCGGAGAGGGGCGATAGCCGAGCTGAGGGACACTCGGCAGCCTGTGGGGAGGTGTCCGGATGGGGGGACCCTCGGGACCCTGAAACGTGGCCCCAAAGAGGGGGAACTCCAGCAGCATGGAGATATTGGGAGCATGGACAAGGGGGACCCATGGGCTCCCAGAGCCCTGAAACAGGGACCCCCGACAGGCGAGACCTCTGGAGGGGCTCTGACACCAAACTAGGGAGCCTAGGGAAGAGGAACCTCTGGGATTCCCCAGACCCCCATCAGCCCAGAGAGGAGGAACACCAATACACACTGGACCTGCAGCAACCCAGACAGGGGGGACCCCATGAACCCCAAAGTGGAGAAAACAGAGCAGGATAACTCCTGGGTGGAAGTTTTTTCTGAATCTCGGTGTTTTAGAGTTTTTAATGGACACTAGGTGCCTGGCAACTTCTACAGATGGATTTGGGCAGAAGGAACCCCCAATCCAATGTACTCTCATCATGCTTCCCTCCCCAAAAGAGGATTTCCCTTTCCCAAACCTTGCCTGGGGGAAGGAGCAGGCTGCAAGGAAGAGGAAGATGCCCCAGGACACCCAGGCAGGTGAGAAGGAAGTCACTGCCCCTTTCCCCCTCTCTCCTCCATCTCCCAGCCCAGCATCACCCCCAGCTGCAGGACAAGCCCATTGCCAACATCATCCTTCTGGGGATGGATTGGGGAGATCTCCCTCCCCTGACAAATTGGGGGGATCTCCTTCCACTTCCTCTGACATGCAGGCAAATGCATTCCTCTCCGTGTCCTCCCTCCCCCAGACAAGGAGCTGAGGATGGAGACCAGGGAGGACAAATTGCCATGGCAGAATCTTGTGAAAGAGTCTGTTTCAAGTGGCTCCATGGTGCAGGAATCCAGTGGGGAGGAAAACCCCCAGAGATATTGCACAAGGAGGGGCTCCAAACCCAGCCCAGTGTGCTCCAAGGAGGAAAGACCTACCCTGTGCCAGGAAGGGAGGCAGTGATCCAACTGGAGTTCAGAGCTGATCAGCAGTTTCCCAATGGAGAGAAACCCTGCAAGTATTTATAATGTGAGAAGAGCTTCAGCTAGAGGTCCAGCCTGATCCTCAGAAGATCTGCACTGTAGTGCTAAGGAACAGCGCTACAACTGTGGGGAATGTGGGAGGAGCTTCATCCAGATCTCCAATCTGATCTGTCACCAGGTGATCCACGGTGGGGAAACGGCCCTTTGAGTGTCAGGAATTTGGGAAGACCTTCAGCACAAGCTCCCACCTGATCCATCACCAGCAGATCCACACTGGGGAGAGGCCCTACAAGTGTCCTGAAAGTGGGAAGAGGTTTCAGACAAACTCCAATCTCCTCCTACACCAGTGGATTCACATGGGGGAGAGGCCCTTCCACTGCCCTGACTGCAGGAAGGCCTTCTACCTCAGCTGCAACTTCATCACCCAGCAGCGCATCCACACCGGGGAGAGGCCCTAAAAGCATCTGGAGTGTGGGAAGAGTGTCTCCTGGCAGTCATCCTTGACTCTACACCAACAAACCCACCAATAAGGGAAGCCCTGTGACTGCCCCGACTGCAGAAAGAGCTTTGTCCTCTGCTCCAATTTCATCCCCCATCAGAGGACCCACACTGGGCAGAGACCTGGTGGCCCACATTCCCCATGATCCACACTGGGAAGACACTTGTCCCTTTGCCTGCAGCTGTCAGTGATGTGAGGTGGGACCAAAGAACATGACAGTCTGGCCATGTCCCAGTCATTATCTTTGATCGCACCTCAGGTCATTGCCAGAGACAGAGAAAGGAACTCTTTCTCTCTCCCAAGAAGAAAGGTGTCCTTTCCAGGTGGGAAAAAATACATGGTCCGGAAAAGCCAGGTCAGTGTTGTCACAGTTTTCCCTGTAAATCCTTTCTTTGTCTTATCCCTTCTGTTCTCAATATTGTTGCTGTTCCCAGTAAATTTTTCTTATCCCAGCCTGGGATCTTTGCCTTTTGTGCTTTCACAAAGGACCACTGTTTACCCAGCTGGAGCCCTGATCAGTCACCAGGAGACATTTCTGCTCATCTACGCTGTAGTACTATCAACTCACTTGAAACTGTGGTATTACTGCAGCTGAATGAGGCTTTGCCACTATTTATACCTAGCCTGATTGCTATCCTTTCCTTTTCATAATTCACCAAACAACAACCAAAGTGAAGTAAAAATGGCAGCTGAAAATAATTTAAGAAGAAAGAAAAAATTCCCATAGAAATAACTTTGTCAAACCAGAAACAGATTCAACCTTACCCAAGGACATGCTGCCTAACCAGGCAGCACAAGTTCCACCAATAGACATGAATATAAAATGTTTGACACTATAAATGTGTGTGGGTTCACTGCTTTCCCGAAGTGATTTCAGCTTCATTTGAGGAGTGAAACAAATTCATGCTTCAGCAGCTGATGCATGGGCTGCATGCACCAGGCAGCTGAGCTGCTTTGTGTAGCCAGAAACAAGGCAAAGTTTCTCAGCAGTAGTTGATTTGCTTTGTCTTTAATTTCTTCCCATGTGAGAGGAGACAGACTTCAGGCTTATGGCTTCAAGAATATTTGAGTTTTAACCACCTCATAATTTTCCTCATCTGCTTTTTTATATAACCTGGCCTCATGAAACAGATTAATTTTTATTTATTTACTGTGGGACATAAAAACAGCTGAACAACTGTCCCAGGGTTCCATTTGTTTAAACAAAATTGTATGCAAAACAAGTTCCATCAGAGAAAGTTCCATCAGAGTCAAAGCAAGTTGCTGTATGGTTCAGTTAAAATAAGCTAATTTTCAGAACTAAACCACAAAGTTGGGAATGTGAATAAAGGTGTGAAATTGTTGTAAAATGAACTGGCAAATCCATAAGTTCATGACTAGGCATTATAGATGGATCAAAAGAAGATCAAAAGAAGAATTTCTTTATTTGTCATCGCCATATCATCAAAAGATGTTTAAGTCCTTGGCTTTCCAATATATTTTTTTTAATTAATCCCCATTTAGCGTCATGCTTCAGGGGAAAATAAAAATTGTCATGTTTCAAATTTAGTATACTTTTGAAACTAAACATTTCAGTGCTATTTCCTTTGTTTTTAAACTAGTATTGTAACTCAGAAATATTGCTGTTTCACAGCTCTTACGTCCCAGTGTTTTACACTAATAGAGATAATTTTGACTTAAGACTGTAAGATCATCAGCTATTACAGTTTGTTGGTTTGCGTTTTTGTTGAACACATTTCTAGTAAAGCCTCTTTTCTTTGCAACATCTTGTTGTTATCCTGACACTTCCTACCACATCCCTTCCTGCAGATGCACAAACACATGCACAGATATACAGCAATCCAAAATTCAAACCCCAGTTAAGCAACTATGTATTTTGGGGCAGGATGTGGAACCACTAGAACATTGGCCTGTAGACATAAACATGAATGTGTGTTGTGTACTTCATATCAACAGACATGTGACTCTTTCCTAGGCAAGAATGATCTTTATACTGAATTTTCTAGAATATATGGAGCAATGACTTTAACTTGAGAAGTAACTAAGCAGGATGTTCTGATAGGTTTAAGGTAAGAAGAGGCAAGTTTTGCCTTGATCCACAATTGCAGAAAGAAATTTAGTTCTAAATATACCTGAAAGCGAGATTAAGGCACAAATGAGGTTACATGTTGGGAATCCAAAATGATAATTTTTTTTTTTTTTTCATGGAAGATGAAAGAAATAGAAAATTAGGGAAATGCCAAGAAAAAATATGAGAAGTACAGGAAAAGGGTTACTACCACCATGGGTCCAGCTCTGGCTTCTCCGTCAGGCGTGACACCAGGCAGCCAGACCAGCAAGGTGGGGCAGGAGAAGCCTCATAGGAGCAGCCGGGACAGCAAAGGACAGCAATGACAGCAAAGACTTCCAACACCTTGTGGACACTGTGCCACATTGGGCACTTGTTTGTTTAGGGGTGTCTTGCTTTAGGAGAGATGGTAGCAACGACATGTGCACCACGTGGACCCTCAGAGCAATGACACGTCGAACACTTTCCTCATGAATTCCCTCATGATCTCTGCCCCCTTGAGGAGTCCCTGAGGTCCATTATGTGTCCAGCTCTGCTGGAGAGCTGAACGAACTACCCAGAGCTGGTGAAAAATGCTGTAAACAGCATCAGCATCAGCTCCCTTGAAACAGGAGAAACACCTATAGCTGATGCTGAGTCAGTGCAATGTGCTGATGGGTGGTTTGGCCACAGAGCCTTGACTCAGCCTTGTGCAGGAGACATTGCCTTATCTGACAAAACTCTGCGTAACAGCTTGTGCCTGGAAAATCAGTTCAAATGAAAAAAGGATTTTTGGTTATGTGTGTTTGATCTTGTTTTGTTTGCTTTCTGCTCCCACTGTTGACACTGAGCTGCTGTGGCTGAGGCTGAGGCATCCCTCCTACTCTGTCAGCAGGAGCCCCTGCTGTCTAGAATCTGGCTGTAAAACATGAACAAAGCAGCTGGGAACTGCAATGCATGGAATCAGCTCAGCTCTTACGTCAGAGCCCTGACTGTGCCTTATGCTTGTCAGCACCTCCTTTTCTGCACACAAAAAAGTGATTTTTTTTCTCTTTTTTTTT
>VYXD01007334.1:0-149738 GCA_013397195.1 Hylia prasina
TTCTGATTTTTTACAGCTTTACGACTGCTGGAGAGATAGACAGCAGTAAATGCAGTGCCTTATTACCTATCACAGATTTCAACGTAGTTCCCATTTCTTTAACAAGAATGTGAACAAATTTGCCAGATGAAATCACACAAAATACTATCGCGAGAAGCTTCTCAGCTGTTCAGCAGTCTGCCAAACTACACGTTGTTATATTTTTTTTCAGTAACCCTGCACTCTAAAATGTCTTACTAAATTTCTGTTTCTGTGAAATTTGCCAAAGGTTTTCTCATAAGTAAGTTATAAGTTTAATATGCTTGTTGCGACTTTTATCCCTCCAGTATACCATCATGCTGTTATTTCTCTTACGGATTGTTCACTTTTTCATTAAAAAAATGAAGTAGTAAGAAAACAACCAGCCAATAGATGTTGCACATGAGGTCTGTGAAAACTGTATAAAATAAGTTATGTGAATAAAGAATTGGCTTTTGCTGTGTGAAGAAAATGGAGTCTTGGCTAACTTACTACAATACTTATAGATGTTGTTATATAAAACAACAGACATATGTCTGTACACAAATAATGAGAACAAACCCCACCAAAATAGTATCCTTAGGGCCTTAGGGTGCCTCTGAAAAATACTTGAGAACAAAAAAAGGAAGAGGAAAAAACCAGCACACCACATAACTTCCTTTTGTTTCAACTTTCCTCACTGGGTACCTGCTGATCGAATTATACCAGCATTCAAAACACAAAGATTAAGAGAAAACTGCAGATGTGGGATAAAAAAAAAGAATTGTGAACACCACCAATTAATGGCTTCAGAGCTGAAACCCAAGTATGTTAGTTGCAGTAATTCAGGGTGGTGGGGTGGGAAATAAAAAATATCTGTGGCAAGAAGAAACCCAACAAACAAACCTACAGACCTGACCTCTCTCCTGCCCCCAAACAAAAGCTAAAATGCTATCTGAAGCAGGGAGTAAGAATTTGAAGGTATGTAAATTAAAAAAAAAATAAAAAAGTCCCCCCCTCTTTACAAGCTCAGCTGCACTTTTTAAGGATCACAGAACACAAATTTGCAGTTTTAAAAACTTGCAGAAGTGTCTCTACTGGGCCTATACAAAAATCCTAGGAGAAAACCCCCTAAACTGCTCATAATGGAGAACTTTACTTTTGACTAAAGGCCATAAGGAACTTGTAGATGAGTTGTGGAGTAAACAGCAATAATTCTACATCTCGAAGTAGAAGCCTGTTATTGAAGCCATTAGTGTGCAAGCTTTGAACATTCTCTACAAATTTTCAAGGTGAAAACCACCAGCTGTCTCCAGAGCCCGAAGTGTATCACAGATCTCCTTTTAGCTCCCTATATCTGAGTTCTGAATTCCTTTTTGTCTCTTTCAAGCATCTTTAATTTAAATTAATCAGAACTCCACACTGTGATCATCAGAAGCATGACACAGAAAAGTTTGTGTAGACTCAGCACAATGCCCTTTGACTTGAGATGCTGCAGTGCAGAACAGGAAGCCGTGTTACTTGCCCACCACTCAATGTTCCTCTGAAAACATGTCAGCCCAATTAGTAATTTTCTGAAAACCTTTTTATTCTGTCTTCTTCCCTGTGCATGTACTGGTGTTCCTCAGAAGGATGTGCTGTTCAGTGTGGTTCCCATTACTCAAGTATGTTTTGCCTTCCATGTCTAGTGAGTCCAAACTGCTACAAGCCATCCTCATCACTGGTCAGATTTATGCCAACCCAAGCCTCATCTCCATCTTTTTCAGTGACTGAACTTAGGAGGGTCAAGTTGGATATGAGCCTTTATCCCAGAGGTGGAAAACCAAGGCTTTACAGACTAAATCTGTGGTTATCTTTGTTCCAAGGCAGTGGACAAAAGAATACAAGCCAGAGAACAGTAAAAATTCTTCACTAGAGATGCATAGGAGGCTACTTGGCAGGTGAATTGCACTTTTGACACCTGTCATAATATCCATGGCCATTTAGTGAAATGAGCTTACATTTTTTCTCGAAGTTGAAAAGCATTTCAAACTCACTTCTGAAGTACAAGGATGAAATGAATAAGTAAAACCTATAGCATAATTTGCAGGTATATTAAAAACGGTATGACATAAAGGACTGCATCTCTTCTCTGAGACAGGTACAAGGATGCATCTTTAACTGAGCCATAAAGGTGCTATAAAATATATTTTTTCTCAGTCGAAACCATTATAGAGTAATCTGCCCAATTTTGGGGAAAAAAGAGGCAGAGAAGCAGCCATGGATGGATACTGACAGGAGAATACCCTCCACTGCATGCAGATGTGCTTCCCTAACTGCATGAAGCAAGCCCTTAAGCACTCCTTGGTAATGAAATATGGATTTATTGTTTCCCAGTCATCATAGAAAAGCATTATTGCTTTTTATTGAGAATTTGTGGGGCTGCAGTAGGTAAGGTGATTTGTTCAGGCTCATCAGATAACACAGGCTGAACCTCAGAGAGCAGGAGGGTGCTCTTTCCCTCCCATGCTGTCGCATATGGGCTTCTCCATCACAGCTGCCCCAGTCAACAAGTGTTCTCCAGGAAGAAAAAAAAAAGTGAGAGACCAAAGGGCCACTGGACAAAGAATTCAATCCTTTTTCACCTCTCAGCGCTAACCACCTATTGGGTTTCATGTTCTTTTTTTCCATGCAAGTATGACTTACATGCACTGGAACTCATTAACGGCGATTGGGTTAAGTCAATTTTTTGTCCAGATAATGCTTAAGTAACATTATCTTAAAAATGAAAATACATCCTGCTACTCCAGTGCAACTTCAGAAAACATCCTGAAGTGACTTGTTCCTCCCCAGCAGTGCTGTTAGTGGCAGATGCAAACACTTTGCAGAACAAGGTACAGTTACCTTTCTCTTCTTAGTGATGCAGGGAATATGAGAAGATAGATCATTTGCAGTGTTTCCAAGGTCATGTCATAAAATTAGGAGTGTTCTGTGCTGGGATTGGGCATATTGAGCAAGTGTCTCCTTAATGTGGCATATTACAGTAGGATTCAACATTTGATTGAAGTGGATACAATTATTATTCCCGGGATATAGAATGTTTTGTTTCTACTGGACATTGCTTATTATACATTGCTATAAAATGTTTCAAGGAAGATAAGCAGTATAATTAAGCAAGTGAAACACCACTTCAATTTCTCTTAAGATAAATCCTGCTATCAATTCAGTCACTGATTCAAATTTTCTGAAAACTGTAGATGTTTGCCAAAACAATAATTTCCTGTTATTGTCATTCAACTACTTCAAAGCACTTTAACATGGAAGGCAAGGATCCCTCTCTCAAGTCAGGAAATCCATGAGAAACAAAGATAGCAACTTCCCTATGATCACACTCTTCCTAGCTGAAGGAAATCTTGGAATGTAAGGAATTGGCTTAGTTTGAAGGTTATGAACTATTTTTTTTTTCCTTTTTGGGATCCTGATACAGCTTAAACAGTGCTTCAAAACCCTTGACAATCATGGCCAAAGCCAGTGTTACAGTAACCTAGAGACACTAGAGTGCAGTTTTTGAACTTCTTGCCAGAAGCAAAAATCAGTTTTGAAATCTGGATTGTTAGTAAGGGACTGGCTTCCACAGAACCATATGTTACACACTATTTGCATTTGTACTGATAACTTGAGGTTTCTTCCCCCTTTTTTCTCCAGGAAAGGTTGAACACTGCATGGGAGAAGCACAGATGCAAGTCACTTTCACATGCTCACAATTTCAGCCTGGGATTTCTATGTCAGGTCTGTGTAAAGAGCAGTCTGGCTTTGAGTCATAGTCTAAATGTGACAAAACTCTCTGGAGAAAAGTTATTGCCTCTGACCCTGAAATGTGACCTTAACCAGATTTGTGTCATGTGAAATCCAAGCAACAAAAACTAGCATAGTATATTCAGAGTAATCATTAACCTTAATTTAACAGCTCATCTGTACTAATTTTCACTGATCTCCTTCATAGGATACCAATGTAAGCAGTCAGTGCAATCTTATCCTGCCCTTAGATGAGCCAAACTTCTGTCCAGTGAGTAAAATTTAAAAAAACCCCACTTCATTGGTTTTTTTTGAAACAGGTATAAATACCATCCCCATAGCACAGTCCACTTCAATTGACATGATTACAGCAAAATCAAATTCTTTATCCTCTCTCCCGTGTTTAATGTTAGTTCTGATAATATTGATCAGAAAAATCCATTAACATTTAAAATTGATTTTAGAAGACATTTCCAGGTTCAAACACCTCTGAAAACTTGGGGTAACAGGAAACTGCTTATGCATTCTTTCTTGTCCACAGCACAAAAGTTAATATTCCTCACCAGCAGTGCCATGCAGTTCAAAACCTAAACAGAGATGTCATTAGATCATTTAGACAATGGTTTCCTTTTTTAACGCTTTCAGATGCATGGCTGAAAATTACATTAAGTAGGAGCAGTACAGGTTCTTTATCACTGAGCAAATAGAGGCCAGTATATGGGCCTAAGCTCACTTAGCCCTTTGTTACGTACCTCTGTTATGCCATAATCCATCAGCATTGTTTTCCTCTGAAGCAGCATTTCCTAATTCAAGTTCCATAATGTTCTTGCACTAAAAGTCTCTCACAGTTAGCATCACAGATAAAGAGGTACCTGCCTGTTTCTTTATTAGTGTGTTTCACGATGGGAAAGACCACCTATTACAGAAAAAAGTCATCCGGAAATCCATACAGTGAGCTTATTTTTGTGTCTTATCTGATATGTTATCAGTGAATATCTCGGAAGAGGTTTTTTTCCCTCATCAGTCATCTTGAAAACAAAACACAGTGAGAAGGACAGATGTGTGTATGTCTGCGTTTTTGTTAGAGGGAAGCGCGTGTGGGGGTTAATGGATAGTACAGGAGTGGGAAGGGAAAGGACATGGCTTGTCTCCTGGTGTTTGATTCGAGCCCTGTTCATCCAGTGGATCAGTGGCCCCAGCAAGCAGCCGCAGGCAGCACTGCCTGGCAGCACGCGCTCTGCAGGCCGCGGCCCGGCGGGGCTGCCGGGCTGCTGGCCTTTGTCTGGGCACTCACCCCAAGGGCTGAACACCTACTGCCACTCATTCCCCTTCCTCTCATTTGAACAAGTGTTCCTGTTACAGATACAAGCATAATTATAAAGAAATATTCTCTCACACGGGCACATTCACACGGGGAAGGAAACCAGCAGGACTGAACTCATCCTTGATGGAAGTCTGCTTACTTTAAAGCATTAGTGTTAAAACACACAGCTAAAAGGGGCCTATCCATCTTTGGCAAGTTCACTCAGAGAGAACAGAAAAATCCCATAGTCTAAAATAGATCTTCTGTAACTATTTTACAAGTTATCATTGTCTGATCAGCCACAGTGGCAAGGAGAAACAGAATATTTGGGATGATCTGGAGAATATAACTCCACAATCTGTTTGCTCTTTGAGAGATAACTACTAAACTCACAAGAAGCTTTTCAAAGCCACATAGACTCTGGATTCAGTAAAGTCACACAAATTATACATGCAGAGCACTGCTTGTCCCAGAGACACTCTGAGATACAAAGATACAGCTTGAGTGCTTGGTACAGCTTTAGAGCTGGTGAGGTATAGGCTTGCAACCAAAAACTACACGTCTTGTCTTAGTCTTGGTCAACAGAAGGTAAAGTTCAAGAGAAGGGGAAAACCTGTACTTAAGCAAAGGCTAAAAGAAATGGTGCTTCTTATTTAAAAGTTCCTTAGGCCCACCTGATAAACAGGAATTTTGGCATTCACAGCCAATAGTCGCAGTAAGGGACTACAAAAGATACACAGTCATGAAGTATCAGACTCAGGAACAGGTTTAACTGGTTTAGGAACCAGTAAAACATCTTATTGCTGATTGCTGGACATAGGAAAATGTTCAAAGGATTTGGATTCAAGATGGCTCTTCACAGAAGTGAACATCAACAATTTATTAATTTGGTTTGTACCTGTCTAGATTCCAGAAACTAAATTGTTACATGGCAACCTTGTGATTTCTGCCTTTGGCTGGCAAAGGACTCCCGTCTGATGGATAATAACATGTTTTTACTTTCTTGATCAGCTGGATTAGAACCATACAATAGACTGTTAGCAACACAACTATTTCAAGCACATCAAGATTTTCTTCTGCTTATGGCAGGCTGTAAAATTGTGAGTCATTATATCTTGATCTTCATCTAAAATCAATCTATAATAGCATTACATACATATAGCCCCCACAAAGTATTTTTAAAAAATGCCCTTAAAACCTTCCTGTAGACACTCCACTGCCCGTACTTTTCCATTCAGAACAGAACAAAACATCCTTCAGACTGAAAGAGGGTAGATCTAGGTTAGCTATTAGGAAGAAATTATTTACTGTGAGTGTGGTGAGACACTGGAAGAGGTTTTCCAGAGTCGTGAATTTCCCATCCCTGGAAGCTTTCAAGGCCAGATTGGGCTTGGATGGGCATTGAGCAATTGGTTGAGTGAAAGGTGTCCCTGCCTGTAGCAGGGGGGTTGAAACCAGACAGTCTTTAAAATTTCTCCCAACTCAATTGATTCTATGATTCTGTGGTTCTATAAGGTGTCTAGACATGTTTCTTTATACTTCCAATTAAGCATTAAGAACATAATCTTTAAAAAGAAATCCAAATTCTAGAGCATCAGACTGATGAAGGCTCAGGGGATTAAAAAACACACAGTACTTAATGGCTCACATATAAAGCTTGAAAACTGAGGTAGAAATCAGAGAGCCTCTTTATTTCGCTAATGTTAAACATACAAGGCTTGTGTTCTTCACTTCCTCCAATAAAATATGCTGATGGATTTTAGTTGTGAACTGTTTCTGCTTTGCAGAGGTGAGAAGGCAAGGAGAAGCTCAATGGAGGCTCCTTTCTCTTGTCAGGAAGAGGCAGTACTGCTGTCACAGTGCAGCTACTGCAAATAAGTCACTTAGAAATTCATTCAGAAAATCACGATTACTGAGGGACAGAATGGTTCAGGTGAGAGGTGATAGAATACTGCTACAATTTTCTCCCTCGCTCAAAATCTACTTGAAGGTCTGTAAGCAAATTTTTAAAAAGTCAGAATACTTTGGTCGTCAAGAGGACCTTTTGCCATATTTGAAAACAAAATAATTCAAAGTAAAATAAAAAGAAAATCAAATGAAAGTGAAAAGGGTGAAAGGAAAAGGTTAAAATATCTTCTTAATCAACTGATAGTACATTATGCCTCTCAGCCAGGTTGTTGCCTTTTTTTTTAACTTGTATCTTCTATCTGTAGTCCTACAGCTAGCTCTATTATGCCCAAGACAAAGGCATTTGCCATACCATTACTGATTTACCATACTTATATTGATTTTGCATCTAGAAAAATATAAAAACATGCTTCAATCATATAAACTCTATATAGAAAAAAGGATTGAATAATAGCACCATATCCAGTATTCTGACTATAGGTATACTTTGAATTCAAAATCATCAATAAGAATTTACAAGTTAAAAAATGCTAAGGAATTAATTAAGAACTTACAAATAATACAATCTCTACTGTAGTGAATATTGAGGGACTGCTAGAGAACCCACCATTCAGTGATGTTATTTTACTAGTAGTGTGATATTCAGTACAAAGGACCCTCGAGCCCCTCATTCTCCTTTTCTTCCTTATTTTTCTTTTTTGTTTACTGCAAAGACAAAATACACAAACAGGCAGTGATCCAAATGGCAGTGGCTCTAAAAAGGAAACACACACATATATATAATTGTTAATTAGTTCCATAACTAGAACCCTTCTGTATGCTTGCACAGCTACCCTGGGGCATCATGAGTCCCCTAAAGCTGTGCAGGGGAAAGGAGGTGTTTGAGGTAGATTTCACTGCTGGGGAATTCTCCAACTGGTTCATGTTGTCACATATTGTGTAGTTGTGTACAACCAGGGATCTGCTTCTGAGGAAGCAGAGACATTGCACTGGGGAGGCAGAGGAGCAGATCAAAAGCAGAATGGGGTCATCCAGAGATTCAAAGTTTTGAGGAAACCAGGGTAAAAATGATTCAGCCTGTGATTTAGATGCCTTTTCAAAATGTTTTTTCCTTACAAACTGAGTGTTCCATAAAACCCTGTTTTGTTCATTGAGTCAGATGCTGATGAAGAAAGGAGCAGTCCCTACAGCAGAGCTTTGCTTCTGCTGGGAGTCTCACACAGCCTGAGAATGGGATGTTGACACTCTCCAGGTGCAACACCACATATCCAGGGCAGAATAATCCTAAATCCAGTCCTTACTGTCAGGAAAAGAACCTTTTCTATATGCTAAAATTTTTATCAATCAGAAGAAACGATTGCCCAATAGGTAGTTTGTTCTTTGACTTTTTAATTACTGTTTACAAGATCATAAAACTTATGTATTATCAGCAATATGCATTTACATTTTTACATTACATTTTACATAGGCAAGGTTCCCTCTTTTTCAGGCTGAACAGCTTCCTCAGCCTGTCCTGATAAGAAAGGGGCTCCAGCCCCTTCATCATCTTTGTCACCCTCCGCTGGACCTGCTCCAGGAGTTCCATGTCTCTCTTGTCCTGAGGAGCCCAGAACTGGACAGAGCACTCCAGATGTGCCTCACAAGGCTTGAGTAGAGGGGGAGGATCACATCTCTGCAATAAACATAATAGAGAAATCTAATGTAAATTATAGGACACATGTCTGAGTTGTTTTGGATCTAAAACTTTTCAGAGAAACAAAAGAGAGTCCTTCTGTAGCCACAGTGCCAATGCCAGAATTACATAAACCAGGGAACATGTGTGGTTCATATAATGGACCTGCCATTTTTATGAGGCCACAATTTCTTTTTTCTTGCAGATCATTCTATCTTTCTGCAAACAAACAGGGATTGGCCACTGGACTACCTGGTTTTTAATATTTCTTCTTTTTTAAATGAAGCCCATGTTGAATAACCAAAAAGTAACCAGGTGCCCTATAAAGTTAGCACAGTTAACCTTGGAAAAAATTGTAGTCTACAGCCACCCAAACTTGCTATACTCATCAGCCTCAGATTACAGTTTTGCAAAGTAATTCTACTGTAAATACTTAAATAATGCATGCAAGTGTCATGAGTAAGACTGCTGATGAATTGCAGTAACAGACTGCTTGCTGTCTCTGTCAGGCAGCCAATCTTGATTACTATTCATCAAAAAGTTTCCATGGAAATAAAAGGTAATGGTTCTAGTACTGCATGAGAAATTTTTAATTATTTCCAATACTTAGTCATTGTTAGCAGTGCTCAGGTTATGTTTGAATGTGTGAATCTATTGCATTTGTGGAAGTCAAGCAAGACTCTTGGGATCCAGTATTGCAGAAAGCTAGGGAGGAAGAACTTTTCACTGACGAGTTTTTAAAAATCTTATCTGGAAAAATAAGACTGTGTGCTGGTGATGCTTTCGATTTAGGTTTATTAACCTGATATACCCCAGGCATGGGGGATCAAAGGTTACAGAAGACTGATGTCAGAATGATCAATAATACTAAGGTGAGACTAATGACAGTATCTTCTGCAAGTATGCAGTTGGTCTTTTATGCCCATGGGTGCCCAAAAATAAAGAGACAGTAATTAATCTCTATATTAACTAGAAATTGTTTACAACACACAGAGAAGCAAAGAGACATCTTGTCAGCAGGAAATCATTTGCTGAGAATAATGGACTGTGATGCTGGAGATCTGGCCAGGATTGCTTGGCTACTGCGCCCAGACCACACAGGGAGGCCTTTTAAAGTTTTGATCTCATTGGAGCACTCTTTTTCTCTCCAGTGTTGTGATGAAAAGCCTTTTTGGCTGTACGGGCTGTGAAGCTTGATTTGAAGTCTGACACGGATCTGAAATCACACAAAGGAAGCAGGGCCAACCTTTCGACTCCTAGGGTCACTGGGGGGGAATCAAATACCCTGGTCTTGCACCAAAAGAGAGCTGTTAAGTTGCAGGTTGAAAGCTATAGGTTGAAGGTTTTAAACTCTTGTTCTGACTAATATGCTCCTGCTCCGCCAGAAAAGACATTGTTGAATTTTTAGTGTCTGTGTATGCTCCAGGAATAAAAAGCACATCAGTTTGTTTTAGAAATGTGAAATTGATTTCAGAAGACTAGATGGGAAAAGTGCTTCTCTCTTCATGCAAGCAAGACACATTAAAAACGATTCTCTGAACAACAACTCTATATTATGCATTAATAACTCTAAATTATTAGCAGGAAATTCTAAGCCCATATTCAATTTCTAAGCATATGATCAGATTTTAAAGATATTTAGCAATTTTATTAATATATCTTATTTTTAAAAAACAGTGCTAAGTTCCAGGTGGTAGTCACTTGCACATGAAAATAAGTAGCTTTCACAATTAAATAATGCATACATGGTTTTCTAATTTTAAATATTTGTTTTTCCAATAGTACAATTCATCACTAAAACTTCACTGAAGTGAATTCACAGCTGACTTCTTGTCAGACAGTAAAAAGTCTGTACTGCATTAATTTATTATTTTTTTAACAGGGGTCTGTGGACAGAAAAAAAAAAAGGTTTTTTTTCCCCTTCTCCACATATTTTCTATCAGGTTGTACATGTTTCTGAGCAGTATGTAAAAAAATTACTCCACACAGGCTCAGCCAAGAATCTAGTCAAGGTATGTGAAGGATGTAGGATAGACAGCCTTTTACAAAATATGCTGTTCACTTCAGTGTTTCATACATCTGCAAAGAAGAGTGGGAAGAGGTGTATCACTGGCCCTAAAGGTACTATGAAAGGACTTACTGGACTTTCAGGAAACTTTATAAAGACTTTAAATTAACTCCTTCTTTGTAATTCACAAATCCTAAAAAGCTCTCTGGAGGAATGTAAGAAGCCAGGAGCCTACTGGCTTAACAGCTCCACCATCTTTCTCTTCCCATTGCAATGTTTTTCCCTTTCCATGTACCCTCTCAGTCCTGGCTTTGTGCTAGGCATGAATCAGGTACTCATGGACAATCTAATTTCATATATTTAGGCACAAATAATTGGATGCTATGTGCAGAGTGCATGGACCAGAATTGTTTCTTTGAAGGAAGGTGCCCAAATACCTGAGTCCATCACCCAGCCCATGAATTCAGCCTCTGACCTCCCATGATATGTGAAGTCTCATTTACAGCTAATCTCAATTGCATTTCCATATCTGAGTATCACTTCATTTACCTCTCAAGTATCTTCTCAGTGGAGCTGCATTAGCAGGTCTCAGGTCACAGCCCAGCCTCCTACTAGCAAGCTGGTATTGGGTCTCTTCAACTGCAACTAAAGCAACTTTCCTTTACTTAAGCTGCACATTTGACCTGGGCTTTAAAGACTCCTCAACCTGCAGTGGTCCAGCACCACTAAACAGTGACTTGGTTTGTCTGGAACTGTGGCAGTTTCTAAAAAATTGCATAATCTTGAGTGACATTGTACTCTCACAACAGTCAGTGCTACAACAGTCAACAATATAAAAGCTTTATGGAAAAATGTTGTGGGAAACCCATCTTAAGTTCAAACATTCCTTTGAAGTGTTTATAAATATTTAGGATACAAATATCACCAACCATGCAAAATTCGAACCATATGTCTTTCTATGCTGCCTTTGGCAAGGACCAGTTTAAGATGAAGGTAACATTAAATAGCTCAAGAGTGCGTGTGCAACCATGGCAACACAAACTGAAGTATAAAACTAATATGAAATTTTCAAACTGTTGGACTTATTAGAAATGTCTGCCTCATTTCTGCCCAGCATCCCTCCTGACAACTCCTGCATCATACAGCAACTACAACCCAGAAGGGTGTATGGAGAGGCTGTCATTTGGGTCAGTGAAGTGTTCACAGGACAAAGACCGTGATTTTACGTGTCATTGCCACCCACCAAAAACATACATGTTTTATCAGAAGTGGCTGGGCACCAAAGAAGACCTCACTGGTTCATTTGGAGATTGCAAGGCAAATGCCAAATACCACGAGGAAAATAGCAGCCACTGAATGGGAGACAAACTCAGCAACTGTTGGGATGAGAAGGATGGAGAACAGCGTGTCAGGTCAGCTCTACCAGTGGTAGCAGCACCATAAGGAATACACAGCTATCTGTAACCACCATGGTCTGGTGGACACCAAGAAATAAAACAGAGGAAAAACTAGCTTGATACAGGAGTATAGACAAAATTAAGTGTCTGATCCTAAAACATGATACATTTTGGGTAACAGGAAAAAGATGACTTTGACAACAACATGCTGCAGCTTTGTAAAGAAATTGAAAGTAGGTTCTTGGGTAGGATGCAGAACAGACAGGACAGATGGGACAGTGAGGTATTTGGATAACTATCCCTGTCCTTCACACATGAGTAGTGTGGAGCAGTGTATAATAATGAAAGCAGCCTTCATCAGCAGAGTCCACTAATTGGTCCTGAAGACCAAGGTTCTGCAGCCTCTCTAACTGAGAAATCACTTCTGAAAACCTGAGCCCATGTGCACATTCTGTGAGTTAGATTACCCTTACATGATGTCAGGGGCACCCCTTATAACACTGGTCTTGTCCATTTGAAAAAGAAAGAGCTCACATTAGAGATTACTACCCCTGGTACATTGTTCTCCTCAGATTTAGAGTCCATTAGCAATAATTATTAATTATTCTTACTCTGCCTTACTCTTCATCACACTAATATCTGCCATCTTATTGTCACAAAACGTGAACCTAGAAATGTCTAAAGAAGCATTAAAATTGCAGCCTTAAAACAATATGATTGATATTAAGACAATGTTGATTGATATTAAGAGGGCTCCTGGCATACTGAAGAGCCACTTGTAGACTTTGGGCACTTTAAATCATAAATGAGCAGGAAAGTTATATAAAACCAGTTAATATTAGATTAACTGGTAGTAAGATTGGAAAACTTTATTTAGAATAGCTTTGAAAGTAATTTTAATTAAAATTTTTACTTATAACAAAGGAAAGTTGGAAAATTCTGGTTGTTGCCAAAAAAGGCATAAAGGAAGGATCAAGTCATCAATTAACTACGTGTAGCTGTATTTAAAAGTGGGTCATTATGCATTTTCTAAATAAAAAATTAAAAGTAACATTTTTCACAGACTGTTACCTATCTTCTAGCTGAAGTTCTTACACTTTCTTTGAGTTACATATGCAATCTCATACTTCCTGTTTTGTAAAAAGAAATAGCGAGTTTCCAAAAATGGCTGAACATGTAAAGACTATATTTACAGCTTGTGATGAGGTGAGAAGAAGCGACAGAGGCTTTGACAATTTTGAGAGCAGGTAGTGTGAAAAAAAAAAAAAAAAAAAAAAGAAGGTCCAGAATCTTTAGCTTTTCTCTCAAAGAAATGCAAAGAGCTCGTGGCTAATATGAGATGAGATATTAGCATCTCACATGTAAAATAAGAATGACAGCTCCAAGCTACCTATAAGGTGTGAAAATTAATTAATGGATGTTTGCATTCTTTGTTGAAGATGTAAGATACTGTAAGTGCTGAGCATTACTATAAAGAAGAATTTTCAGACCTTGGTAAGTTCAGTTTACATAGTATAAAAGACTCTATATTTCTTCTAAACAATTCTTCAGTACTTTTGCTAGTGCTTGTCACTGCAAAAATTGAAACCTTGGCTACCTTAGAGGCAAGATGACAAAATTTTGCAAACTATCCATAATAATGTATAACAAGGCAGAACAGTGCAAGAAACATTCTCTTAAAACTGATTCATTCCTGCTTAAGGCTTTATATACATGAGAAAAACAAAAAAAAGAGAACTAAAATTTATTAATTTCTGTCTTTCTAAAAATCACATAAAGGAAGTGCTGGGAAAACCTAATCCCATTGTGGTCAGCCCTAGCTCCATTAAAGTCAACATGAAAACTCTACTGACAGCAGAGCAAAAGGGTCTCAGCCAATGCATCATATTTTTTTAGCACAATTTTATCAAAGAAAAACAAGTTATGCTAGAGAACTTCTCATTGGCAATTTGAAAAACAGCACAAACACTGAGGTGACAAAGGCAGCTGCCACTACTTGCTTGTCCAAGTTAGTGAAGGGAAAGCAGATTTGAAAAAGTGCAGAAAGACCTCTAGCACTGACTGGAGATGAAAGGACCAGAGACAATAAATTTAGATAAAGGTCGTACTATATATTAAAGAAAACAATTTTAATTCCATCTATACAAAAATAGGCTTGGCCAAGACAGTTCACTATCTAGGAAAGAGATGGTGGCTTTACATAGTTCTGGGAAATACCAGTTGGGGAAAAGATTCTGGTATGTTTTGACTTAATTCTTTTCAAAATATAGAAGTTTCAATGTTTCTACTGTGAGCAGTAGAAATAATCATTACCTACAAGAAAAGCCTTGGTTTAGGAATGAACAGAAGCCCATAAATATCCACATACACCCTGCTGCTTCGCATACTGCTTGCTTTTATTTGGACCAGTCATTTAAAATAATTAATGAAGAATTAGTCTGAATACACCTTGTGCTGGAGGATGACTGCATTATTTTCACACAGACCTTTTGTTCGGTTTGCTTTTCCCTGCTGACAGGATGTCCCATTTTCAGGAAGGCAATCTGCTTTTCAGCTGCTGCTCTCCTTGGAGAAGGTATGGCACGGCAGCTAGGAGGTAACATCCTCTTGTGTCTCCAGCTGTCCACAGGAATTGCCAGTATATGCTGGGGCACAAAATGGAGAGGGAGGATCGCAGCGGAATTTCTGGCTTCCTTATGTCTAATTGTGTTTTAATGATCTGACTACTGGTTATCTTGCCCATCAACTGCCCTATGCAGCAAAACAGGCCCCATGAATCAGGCACATCATCTCAGCAGGGCAGGGCTATTTATAGACCTGAAATACGTAATTTAATAATACTTCAGGCCAGAGTCTCAGCTGATGTGAACATGCACAGGCTCACTGAAGTCACTGGATCTTTTCCCACCAGCTTTAGGCAAGGAGCTGGCTATCTGTTCATAAGGATTGTAGAAAAGAGCCTTTATTTATACACTATGCAAGGGCAGGAAAATCCCATACTCCCACTGGGTTGTCTCACTGCACGCCAGTTTCTCAGAGCTCTGAGCTAATTTGAGGAAACTCAATTACAGAGTGTCATAGCTGCTAAAGGGTCTGTAATTCATCACCTGCAAAACAAGGGTAGTCAACACTGAAAAATACATGAGCTCCGAGTTTTTTGAGCCACTGGAGCAGTAGATCACAGCATCATGTATTTCAGTTCTCTTCCCTTCCTTCCAGGTTAGCGAAACCAGGCTGTGAGCAGGACTCTTTCTCTGCAGAGACTCTGCCTCCTTTCTGCATCCTTTGCACAACAGCTCAGTTATTCCAGCAATCTTACTGACACCTATTTAGAGCATTTTAACATCACGGTCAGTACCCTAGAAGCTGACACATGGGTATTTAAAATCCTTATGCAGTGGATACACTGGACTAGGATCTCCATCTCCCTGATTTGCCCATCCCTAATTCCAGCCTCAGTTCAGAAGCCGAAGTCAATCAAACCAGCAGGCACACTTGGGCCCTTCTTACTGGAATGAGCTCCACAGGGATGAAGGCAATACCCAGTGTCTGAACACCAGCTTGTCTGCATGCAGCCCTGATGCTGTGAATCAATCTGGTCAGGATTGCTGAGACAATGCTGGGAAGCAAATTCAGGCACCTGAGGGACTTCAGAGTGCAAAAACAAGCCTCTTCTCAGATGTCCAAATGTTCCAGATACCGAGTCAAGAGACCTAAGGATGGCCATTAAGACACAGGTCTCAAAATCCATTTTTGTGATTTTTTAACAATGGAAGTTATCAGTAGTTCAGGCCTGAATCATTACATATGTTTAGATGACCAGCTCTGGAAATTTTTCTCAATCTAGACTTGATCTACCTGTAGTGTTATAGTCCACTAAAAACTTCCAGGCAGTTTTAACCTGGTTTTTTCTTTTCTTTTGCTAGGCTATCAGTGTGGCAGAAAGAAAATACATTAAAATAATTTCTGAGCAAGTATTTCAAAATGAGATAATGTCACATCAGCTGCAATTGTTATAAGAAATAAGATTTATGGAGAAGTGAT
Organism: Hylia prasina; assembly: GCA_013397195.1. Taxonomy (NCBI): domain Eukaryota; kingdom Metazoa; phylum Chordata; class Aves; order Passeriformes; family Sylviidae; genus Hylia; species Hylia prasina. The sequence goes on from VYXD01007334.1 coordinate 16,104, forward strand.
TCGACGAGAAGAAGCACATCTGCAACATAAGAGAGTTTTGTGGGTTTTTTTGTTTGTTTGTTTTTAACAATATTGGTCTTTCATCCTTGAAAACAAGAAGGTTATGCTGTCATCATTTCAGGTGTGTATTCAAAGGAGGGATTACATTTTTAAGCACAAGAATGAGTGGAAACCAAGGAGAAAGTGTGTTGCAAAAAATACTATGTGCTCTAATGCCAACTACTTGGACTTACTGAAGTATATAGCAGGCTGTACTGTCAATTAATGCAATAAACAGCATGGTGTGCCCTGGGGCATGCCACATCTGGCAGATGTTCTGAGGACAATCTGATTCTCTCTCAGCATTGTGTATGGCTCCACACACCTGTTTGTGAAAGCTCAAGGCTCAGTTTATACCATTATTAAACCCAAAAAATATATTCTTACATGCAGCATGCACAAAAAACAATGAGAGAAAGCTTAGGAAATAATCCATGAGAAGAGAGCTGAAAGCAGAAAACCTCACAAATCAGCAACAGTCTGCCTGCCCCTATCCAAGTTACCCCAAGTCCTGGTGTGGTGGAGGTGAGAATTTGAAGAGAAGATACAGAGGTCTCATATTCATTGATGACCACACATGTCAGGTGATGTGGTGATGAGAAAAATTTATCCTGCTTTAAGAAATGTGCTTTGGATAGCTGGTGAACGTGAGGTGGCAATTATAAATACTGAGATATTTTTTTTCTTCTGGAGAAAGTTTTGAAGATATTTTCAGAGAAAGCTCTCACTGCTACATTAATATTTTCACCTTTAGATTCAATTGACATGACTCTGCTTGAGGTAATAGATGTGAGAGCCAGTAGAAACACCACCTGGATCAATGTGGTAGGAAAGTTGAACCTGGTAGCCAATGTCAGATGTTAGATGAAACAACATGTACTCAGAAATATTTTTAGTACCTCTTTCAAACCAGTTTAGCTGATGTTTGAAGTAAAACTAATGGCACCTTTTTGACATAAGGATGTATCTATGCTGATGAAGCTGCATCTATTTTTGCCAATATTAGTAGCAAAACATGAGAATTTTACAGGTTGTAAAGGTGGTTTTGATTTAACACAGATTTTTCTCTAGTGCTGAGAAAGGTGTTAGAACAGACTTAAGCACTCTCATTTTTAAAGTAGCTATTTTGTGTTAAGCAGTCCTGTTTAAATGAAAGTCATAAATTGTGCATGTGCTCCTGCTGGCTATTAGCTTCTAGTTAGTAGATTCTGAATTACCTTCCAAGAGTGAAATGCTTATGTGAGTTCATAATATTGCTTATTCAGCTACACCTCTGTAATTTGAGCTAATTGGGTTAAGTAATAGTGTCACAGGACTTTCGTACAGAGTTTCTGCTCTGGCTGTAGTTACTTGTTGTCAATTATCAACTCACACTAATCACTATTACTGTCAAAACTGACATTAGTGTATGGCTGTATTTATCTTACTCCAAAAGGTTCATTTACATGTGGTATCTATTCTCTGCATTCATACCTTATTCCCTTTATTTGAAGTGTTCCCACCTACCCTCCCCCATTCTATCCTTTCCTCTTTCTGTTATTAGGCACAGCCCTCTTTCGTGATTATTTTTTAATTTATAGTATTAACCCCATTATTTTTAGCACTGATTAACAAATGTGGGTTCTCTAGTAGTCTGCTTTCCTCTTCTCCTAATCAATCATTACCATAATAGGCTTCTTGTTACTCTGAATGCCTGCTCTGCACATTTTTCCAATGAAGATGCTGAAGAGTCTAAAAAGCTCCTCAGCAGAGGACAACTGGTCTGCTGAAGTCCAAAGGATCAGGATCATCTCATTGGAAATGAGAGAAAGGAATGGTTGATTGTGACTACTCTGCTGAAACTTTCAAATTTACTTGCAGCTGCTGCTGCTGATATAATATTGGAGAAGATTTTACAGCAGCAGTATATTGATGCTATAAATAAGATCAAACAATACTCTAGTTAATGATGAGGCTTAATAAGGAAGAAGACATAAAAAAATCTTTCAAATCCCTATAGTGTTTCTACAGTTTGTTTATTCTCTTGCTTCCTACAGCTCTCTTCAATATTCCATTTTTCTTATGATTCTTTGTTATGATTTTGATACACTTAGATATCTGGATTTCTTCTAGGCATTATTTTATATTAGACTTAGATTACTTATTCTCATGCTATATGGACAATATTTGTTTTCCCATACCTTCCCTGTTCTTTATTCTTTCCACATCTCTTTTTTCTGCTTCTGCCTTGCTGCATGTCTCTCCAAAGTTCTATGACATTTGCTGCCTTCTAGTGACTGCTTTATCTGTTGGTCTTCCTTTTAATTTCTTTTCCCAATCTTCATACTACTCCTTTCTCTCTTTGGGTTTTTCCTATACAAGGTCTTTCTGTATTTCATTCCGATTGCTATTTCAGAATACAGTCCATAAACACAAGTATAATAACCATAACTTAAACTCCCCCATCAATACAATTTCATACTGAGCAAGAATTTGTCTGGCTGAATTTAGAGAATACAATTAGTTAGCCCTATTATGCAAAAATACAATCTGAAAAAAGTTAAGAATTACATAAAGATGAAGATGGTCAGTTGTGTCCCCTGGACCATCATTTTCTTCCATCAGAGATGCAATGCATGGTACCACAGCCCTCTCCTGAACATCTCATTTTCATTTTGCTGAAGGCCATGCCCTAAAACCACTACGGTTCATGTTTTTAAATCTGGCTTGCAGCCTACACTCCAGCACACCTTTGCAGAAGACAGTATCTTTCCCTGGTCTTCCCAGTGGGCTTGGGAGGCACTACTCACAGCTGAACCATCTGCAGTGCACAAGGAGGGTCTGCTGCTGATAAGGTGTATGTGCAGAAATTTCGAGGCCTGACCTTTGCACTGGCACCTGGCTGAACTCATCCTCCTCAGAGCCTCTGCCTGCAGGGCAGGGCAGCACCCAAGAGCTTTTTCTCCTCCCTGCAGCAGCTGGGTAGCAACAGAAGAAACTATGGCATGCACAAAACACTGTAATCCTCCTTCCTGCCTGGGACTTCCAGGAACAGGTACAGCTGAGGTACACACAAAGTATTTCACAGTGCACTGTGAAGTTGGAAAGATAAGCCTGCAGTCAGTCGTGTCCTGTCTGTACTGAAAGCAACTGCCTGGAACACTCACTGGCCTCCTGGCAGTATTTCTAATTTATCTCTGTACCTCAATAATTCACCAGCACCCCAAGCCCATGCTGCTCCAACAGAGAACCCCCTTGCCCTTACACAGCTTCTGCCAGACAGCCTGACAATGCAAGTCTGAACTTTTCCCTACAAAAAAGAAAATGCTGCCTATTCAAGCACTGCATCAAGCACCTGGCTGTGTGGGTTCCTCCTTAGTGCAACTCCTCCCCAGTTCGTCACAGGCAATTGCTAAAAATAGCATTTTTGTTTCTTGCCTACTGCTTGGTCTTTGAAATTCTATTGTAGTTTTGCAAGCAGTCAGTTGGTAAGAAACACCACTGAGAGACCCTGCATGAGTTCTGTCTGAGTATTGTGATTTAGAAGTCTAGACAGGGTTGAAGGACCCAGTGATAAACCGTACAGTCCTGGAGACCAGACAGGGTCACCTCTGGGCTTTCCAGCACTGGAAGGGGCAAACAACTTACGTTTGATATACTGAAATGCAAGAGTTTTGTGCCAGTTTTTCCCTAATAAAGCAGTAACATTAAACATACCAATAATATTGTCTTCCAAAGTGACCCTTACGTATCCAGCATAGCTGAGGGAAAAGGAGAGGAAATAACCTACAAGACAGACTGAACAAAGAAAGGCTCTTGAGATTTAGTGTGCAGCTTCCATAGTGAAGTGTCTTTAGCAGCAAACCTGACTTAAAATATGCCTGGTTTTATCACCTTTGTAGCTTGGTCCTGCTTCTGTATCTCAGCTAGACTGCCACATAGAATTAATGCAACTTTTAAGGGCATGGACTGAAATAAACCAGATTGAAAAACCCCTTGGGATGGGGAGAGTAGTAGGGTGGGAAAGGCAATAAAAAAACTGATGCAAAAAGTTTAATTAATGACATTGTTCATCTAGTAAAAATTACTTTTGGGGGATTATGAATTACAATTATTTTAGAAAATGCTTTGTTATTATTTATGGATTCTGTAGATTAAAGATTGTTGTAGAGACTTGCATGCTGTGACAAGAGGCTTTTGAAAATTCTTTGAGTAGCAAAATTCCTGTAAACAGCTATTAGTTTCCAAATATGCACAGATTGAAAAAGAAGAAAGGACACAAGGCATTGAATGCCGAATGAAAAGGTGGTTTAAATTTTGAAATTCAAAATATCACAATTTTTTCACACTGGGGGAATGAGTGTTTTTCCTGCAGAAAATGGCCACCGTTCTCATCCACTTGCATGAGGCTGACAGTGGGGTGACATCTCCTAAATATGCAAATTTTGATGGATTTCTCCCAAACCAAAGCTGCCAGAAACCTGGAGACCCAAAGTCTACCCGTGAAATGACCCCAGAGACTGGGGGAACGAGATCTTTTTCCCACTGAAAATGGCCACTCTTTGTGTCCACTCGCACCGGACAATTGTGAGGTGCCAAGTTAAAAATTTGCAAACTTTGAAGGGTTTCTCCCAAACCAAAGCTGCCATCAACAAGGACTCTGGCTGCACTTGGAAACACAAACACCACCTCTGAGCTGACCCCCAGACCCTGGGGAAATGAGTTCTTTTTCCCATGGAAAATGGCCACCATTTGTGTCCATGATCACTGGCCAAGAGAGGGTTGCTGCCTTAAAAATTTGAAAACTTTGATGGATTTCTCCCAAATCAAAGCTGTCAGTGACTAGGACTCTGGCTGTACTTGGAACCCCACACTCCACCTCTGACCTGACCCTGAGACACTGGGGTAATGAGTTTTTTTCCCTAATGAAAATGGCCACCTTCACATTCACTTGCATTGTGCCATAAGTGGCACACTGACTGTAATTTTGCATTTTTGTCAATGTTTTTGGAAGTCCTGGAGTTTCTTTTAGTCTCTCCTTCACCTTCTCTTTAAGTAGCTTTTGATTTTGCAGTGTTCCTGCCTGTCTGTTTTCCTTCCCTGTAAAGAGTTATAGAGACTCTACTGAAACTCACTAGCACCTTATCAGAAGAAAAACAACTTTCCGAAGTTTGAAACATATATGAAATATTTAACAAACAACAAATCATTCTTTTTGCAAAAAGAGGTCTGAAGGGTAAGACTTTTTTTCAGTATATTGTAAAACAGTTTCATATATATTTAATGGATTTTTCTAATTTGACCAGATGTCAGATTAATAGGGCCAGTGATTCAAAAATGTTGCAGCTGTTCAAGAACTTAGGTGTTTTTAGCCAATTTGAATGTAGATGATTTGGCTATGTAGAACATTTTTTTCCCCTTTCATTTCCCTTTTCTTCATTGCACCTTTATCACAACTTCATATGGCATTAGAAGGGTGTTTTGTTATTTCATCTGTTTCCTGGCACTTACTGAACCTTGACTTACTCCAAATGTCTCTCTTGTGGAAGTAGGGAGGAGAAAAGGGCCTGCTGGAGGTTTTATAAAGATGCAGGCTCACAGGCTAGACACAGTAAAAATAGCAGCTCACTGCTAAGATTTAGGTTGCAGAAGCCTGAAGGGAGGCCACCACTCAGGGAAAAAGTGAGAGGAGGCACAAACGTGAATCCTGATCAAGGCAGTGAGTGACAGATGGCAGTGTCAGCCTCGCCCCATGGAACAGGAAAAAATATCGCCGTGAGACTTCCCAGGGACTCGTGGCAGCCACAGCCATGCCTGAGCCTGATGGGATGGAAGTCTTTGCTTATCGAGACTGCTATCTATTTTGTTGTTCCAGGGTGACCTCCACAGCACTGATGGTTCCAGCCTAGGCTTGAAACCAGAGTTTTGATACAAAGACGTGTATAATTAAATGACATACCATAAAAGAAAAGTAATTTTTAAGTCTATAATACAAAAGAGGATTATGGATCACTATGCCTTAACAGGAAATTCATGGATATACCTCCCTGACATATCAATTTGGAGCCCATGCCTCCGGATGACTTTTCACTCCCTGTTTTTTCCTCCAAGCATGGATGTCCTTTAGAGGAAGCTGTAATAAAACTAATTTCTACCATCACCAAGGGCACTGCAGATGACAAATGAGAATACAAGTTGAAATGAACATAAATATTAGATGCTAAAATATATCACTGCTCAGAATGCAGTAGGGACTGAGTATTGTGCAGCCCTGCATATATTCTGGAGCTTGTGACAAAGTCATTTCTGTTTCTTTCAGGAAGATAAATAGGACATAGAGTTCAACTATATAATCAGTTAACGTGTATAGGGTATAGGAGAGAGTATCATTTTCTCTTCCTATATCAATTTGTATGGAAACAAATAAAGCATAAGAACTTCCAAACTATCAAATGCCAAATGCATTCAACCACAGAATCAGAGTTTAGACACAAAATCAAGAAAATTCTGTTACCAAAAAAAGGGAAGGAACATTAAAGATGAAATTTAAGAGCTTGATTTTCATAATGATTCTATATCTATAGCAAGAAGTGGAGCCTTGTCAAGTTGTTTTTTATTACCTGTGAGACTGGAGAGTCTTACAATGGCACTCAAAGTGAAATGACGTCTATAACGATTTTGTTGGTTTGGATCTAAAAATAAGGCCTGTCCTTCATATTAATTTCAGTTAACATTTAAGTCTGGCTATGGCACATGTATGGGATTGAGTTCCAAAAAGCCAATTAAAAAAAATATTGACCTGTGATGTGTATTTTTTGCCAAGTAAAATGTATATAAATTATGTGAAAGCTTTTATTCTAACTTACTGTACTACCTGTTACAAGTATTCTTCATTGTCTTTGATTTGGATTTGGAATGAACAATTAAAAGCTTAAAAAGAACACCTAAACTTACTATTTGACCCATAAATGGATCATATTAATTTCTTCTTATCTAAATTTACTTTATTGTTTCTATAGTATAGCAGCATATACAAGACGTATACTTACAAGGCTTACAAGAAAGTAAGTTTGGAATAAGGATACTTACAGCAAAAATTTCCCATTTCCAAACTCACTATAGTATGAAGAATATTCATATACTTTTGTTTCCATTTGTTTAGGTATAATTACTCTGGGAGATATTGTCATATAGGAGAAAATACAATAAACATGTTTAGGATGAAGAAGAGAGAATTTGCAGAATCATTTTCTTGGTGATTTATTTCATTATCAATGGGGACTTTTCTAGAAAATGAAAGGGAGGTGAAGATCTGTGCCAGCATCCTCAGATTGTCCTGAGAAAAAATGTAGCACACAGATGGGTGGTGATGAAATTCAACAAGGCTAGTGATGGGTCTGCCTTAGGGCAGGCTTTTTGGGAATATCTGGGCTCAGAAGCAGGATGAGTGCCAAGGTCCTTGGGTCTCCATGGTTTCTGCCTGAATCCTTTGGTAATAAATACATTTAAGGAATCTAGTTGTTTGCATGTGAGGCAACTAAGTTCTGCCCACTCTTTCCTGTGCTGGATAGCACTTCCTGTATTTTGGAAGTAGAGAAGATTATCAGAGTAAAGAGGATAACTTAGGAACAAGACTCATCGTAATGTAAAAAAAGTCCAGATTCTGGCCCATAATTATAGTTTTTAATGGGATTGCATGACACATTCAGGTGAAATAGGAGCTCACAAACCTTCTGCCAAACTTTGCTGTGCTGCCTTGGGCACCTTTGCTTGTGTAGGTGATGGCAGCCTCAGATCCTGTCAGTATAGCAGACTCTGCCAGCTCCAAAATTCTTTAAAAATTAAAAGCCTATTCAATCAGAAATTGAGAAACTTTTTTTTTAACCTCTTTAGTCTGTAACAGATTTCCTGAACCAAATAATCTAACCCTGCTTTCTAGGTAGAAAGAGACCCAGAAGGAAAAAGGTGTTTGGGAAGGTCTGGATGAGACCACTTTTATACAAAGTAATACTCAGTGTTAAAAGTAGGGATAGTAAATCAGGCTAAAAGTAAAATGTGGTAATGGACAATGACAAATTATGTGACAAAACAGAACTAGAAATGTGCATAGATTTAGGCATATAGAATAAACTGACCTTAAACCCCTGACATCTAGCTCAAAACTTCAGCAAATCAATCAGTGGATATTATGGGAACCTGATCTTTCTATTTTAAAACTTGTTCCCAGCTGTAACAAGAACGTAAGGCATTTTTGTGGTTTTTTTTCAGATGATAACATTACAAGAGTTATATGGAAAAATGACTTGAGAAGAATTCAATGAAATTAAAGAGTGTCCTTAAATTGTATTTGCATGGAGGAAATACATTTTACTATAACAAGTTATTTTCTCAACAAATTTAGCAAGAAGTTCTTGGAAACATATGCTGCAGCAATGGCAGATGTCAAAAACCTTTCACTATTGCTGTTGGTTTATAAACAAAAACCAGCCAGTCCACATGAAATAAAGGAGTATTTAGAATTCATCATTCCTTGCAGACCCTTATCAACCCAGGTGTCTGATAACTGAGGTTATCTCTAACTGTGTCCAAGGTGTAATTACTTGTAAGGTGATAGTGACAGCATCTTGCTTCTCAAATAATCCAATAAATGGCTGTTTAAATGGGGCTTGGGTGAGGAAAGAGCTCCAGGCACAGCAATGGTGGTCCCTTTGTGGTTACAGGTAAGAAACAAATGAGTGTGTTCATACCTCTGAATTCCAAGTCTAAGCACCAGTTTCTGAGCTGCAAACCAGATGGGGTTGCAGGACTATGTAGGGAAGCTTTTGAGAAGTTCTGCCACCCCTTTCCTCAGTGCCCCCATTGAGCCACACTGGCCTCAGCAGGTCACAGCAGTTCTCAGGAGGCTGCAGACACAAATTCACACTGGGACACCCCAGCAGCTGGCTCCTGACAGGATCACGACTGCTTCACCTTGGTTCAATAATAAAGGTGCTATCTATACTTGCTTCACCCCTCCCCATTATTGCAATAACATGAGGAATTTAACATTCCTGCTCTACATCCATGGATGTTTTTCAGCTCACATTGTCAAAGCAGGGACTCAGCAGTGAGGAAGGCTGTTTGCATAAATGATAATAAAATCCAGGTTAAGCTGTACTGCAGATTTGATATAGATATTGCAGATCCCTCTCACTCAAAAACTGCCAGAGGTCTGAAGTTGTGACTAAGATGACAAAGTGAGTGCAAAGGAAGGTCACTAGCAACCACTATATCTCTGTAAAAACCAACCAACCAACCAAGAACCCAAAACTGATATGTGTGAGAGCAGATATCATGAGAGTTGTAATTGAATTATAACTGAAGGGAAGAGAAGGGAGAGAGGTCCTTGAGACAGGGGCAATGTGCATCCAGCATGAATAATGGAACACAAGTTTTTCCATTGCTGCAACTCACATACTATTCAGGCAGTTTTCCCTCCAAGCACCTGAACCTTATCAAGCAAACATTTCTCAGTATTGACTGATAAGTGGTTCTAGATAAGAAGCACCTGAATTTTTGAAGACCAGCCCTTGGACTACATTTTCAAATCATTCAATCTCCCTGTAGGAGCAATGAAATGCTGAGATTACACAGGATGCCTTTGAGGTCTAAGCTATGAAAAAGCCCGCAGCAAGCTGGCATCTGGGAAAAATTACCTTCTGGTAACCCAAGCAGAAGGACACACAGGGAATATACATATTTTTACAGTTCTCATTTATTCCATTGACGAGCAAGACCTCTCAGTTTAGAATAGCTAAGATTTTACCAAAACTTTAACAAAGACTGAAAAATAACTATTCATATTCTGCTGTGTGTATAGACATACACATTTTACTGAAACAGATGCCTCCAGTTTCTTAAGCAGATAATATGCATTAATTTACAATTGTTGGGATTTAAAATAATTTGTGTGCACTCCTAAATGGTGTGAGGAATAGAAGAATAGAGCATAACACATTCCTCATGCCTGCTACTTGTCAATGTGACAATGTCACTCATTTACATACTCACTAATTGGTTTGTGTATTCCTAAGTTAATCACTGACATTTTAGAGATGAATTTGTATATACAATTAAAATTTTACTTTTTGTATTTGTTTCTTATTTTTTGTTATCTATATATTTAGGATATTTACCTTCCATATGTTACAGAGCTTTATTATTTAAATTGTAAAAAAAAGACTTTGCATTTATGATCTGCCCCTAAAATAATCACTATTGTTCTACTTATGAGACTCACAGGATTGCAAAGGAAAATACAAGAATAGAAGGGAAATAAATTGATTATTATAATCAGGACCACACACACAGAAAAAAAGAAAAAAAAAGAAAAAAAAAAGAGATGTTCTTTAGAAGAAAGTAATTTCGCTGTCTTTTTAAAACTCTACTCAAATTTTCTTCACAGGAACATCCTGAAAAATGTACAGGTTCACTGCATTTGAGAAACCAACCAATTTTCTAACCAAACACATCAGACAAGGCAAACACACACACATACATTATTATTTACAATCCAGTATTCCTGAAAGCATCAATATTGATGAGTCCCTCACTCTGCTCTTTGTATCTTGGTAGCAATAGTTCGTCAGCAGAAGAGTGACCAATATAAATAAATCAAGACAGAAAACAAATGACCCTAAGAAGAGATTCTGCCCTCTTCATCTTGAATCTGTGAGAGCTGAGTGATGGAGAGCTGGACACAATAAAAGATACAGCATTGCAAAGAGGGCCTAAAAGGAGCACTTGCCTCTCAGTCTGAAACTCCAATTCAAAAGCAGACACTAGCTACCACTTCAACCTGAAGGGACCAGTTCTCCCCTTAACTGAGAGTCCCCTAAGCACTGAGGCTCACACAGGTACATCTGCTACTGCTGCTCTCCTCAAGCAGAGCAGTGAACCCTGCTCAGTCCTTCATTACCAGTGCATGGGAAAAAACATATTTTGTTTTGATGTGCTCTAGGCTCTGGACCCAAGCTGGGCAAAGAGGCCTTTTTACAACCCTGGCTGAAGCTCCAAACCAACAGAGTACTGACCTGTCACTGATGAGGTCTTCCCTCATCCCCTCCATGGCAGATCTCCCTGCTGGCACTTCAGCTGCTTTTGATTCAACTCTAAGTTGCCCTGCCCTTCCCACGCCTTCTTTGGGAAGTCGAGGCACTCAGCATGATTGCTTCCTCAGAGGCCAGAACCTGAAAAGTTAAATGTTGAAGTTGAGGAGCTTTTTTTAGTCCTTAAAACAAAACCCCACAATGGAGGCAATTTCCAAACTCCTAATAGAATTTTTTATTAATATCTTTTTTTAATATGACCTTCTTTTATCTCAGGTAATTTCAAGCCTACTTTTTTTTCTGAAAACTTTTGGAATGATTGGTTTTTAGGGGGAAAGACACTTAAAATATTTTTTTAATAGCAACATTATTTTTCAAGTATTTTCTGCTCACCTGCCTCTAGTTCTAAGTCTCGTTCTGAGCAAAAAATGGAAGGACAAAGATGGGATCCATTCTTAATTTAATTTATGTAATCAATCATTTTAGCACAGTTAAACAGTAAAAATGTGCAGAGGGATAAAGGCACCACGGAATAAAGGTGCACGTCAGAATCTTATTCCCAGTCCTTCCATGTCTCATATTTTTGAATTTGTGCATGGTTGCAGCACACTGAGAATCATTTGCACTGGTAGCACCTTCTCTGAGCACAGCAGTCACAAAAGTAGCAGTGTCATTGACAGGACAGGAGAGACACTTGGCCAAGCACTGGACTGAAGCTGAAAAGTGAACTTGTGCCTTTGGCAGAGCAAGGTGTGATTTCCCAGAGGACAAGTACTGCAGCATTATAAAAATAACAATTTCATGAGGAATTCTCAAACTCAGGAAAAAATTCATTGGCAGGATGAAAAAAGATTGAAAAAAATGTTGAAATTACACCTGTGGTAAAAGGACTAATTTTGAATTCATTACATGACAATGGATAGAGCCCTGTTACCTGGCCTGTTTTGAGGCAAATACAGCACAATTTTACCTGCTGCCCTAAGCTCTACCTTCTTGCAGGAGTCACATGGCTTTGCTTGTCCTTCAGGCAGAAAACAGTCTGCATCGTATTCAAAGATCAGATGCTGCTGAAATCTGACAAATTAATGGTTTAATTCTGCTAAGCTACCCTTGAAGAGACTTTCATTTCATGGAGAAATTTAAAAGGGGTTTTCTCCTTTTGAAATGTTTTGTTTGGTTAAGAAAAAAGCATTTTCACACATCCTTTGCAGTACTAGGGCACTTAGCAACTCCTCCAGTGGGTCTTTACCCTCTGTCTAGAAATAATACAGCTATCAAATTTTTATGCTTTTATTTTGTGTTGAATTTTTGGCTTTCTTTGAGCACTGTAGTATGCTGTAATAACATTCATTTTGAACAAAGTATTGCTGAAGTTCATTATGGACATGCACACAGTGTTGTCTCCTGTATCCCAAACTAAAATATTTTAAATCAATTCCAGTAGAAATATTTATTTGCTTTTCACTCTTCAAGGGAAAATAAAACAAATTGATTTGTTTTGGATTGCAATCTGTGTCTGAACTATGGTGTCATGTTTTAACTTGAGGGAATGGCATGAAGCTGGGGTAGGTTTAGGGTGGATATAAGAAAAGGTTTTTCATGCAGAGGGTGGTTAGGCACTGGAACAGGCTACCCAGGGAAGTAGTCACAGTACCAAGCCTGACAGAGTTCAAGAAGGATTTGGACGATATTCTCAGGCACGTGAAATTCTTGGGGTGTCCTGTGCAGGGCCAGGAGTTGGACTTGATGATCCTCATGGGCCCCTTCCAGCCCAGGATATTCTACAGTAACCCCGGCTGGCAATTAAGTTCACTCCCTCCTTCCACAGTGGGGCTGGGGAGAGAATTAGAAAAGTAACCCTGAGAAGACTCATGGGTTGAGACAAAGACAGCTTGGCAGGTAAAGCAAAGGCCATGCACACAAGCAAAGCAGAGCAAAGAATTCCCTCAGCACATCTCACGGGCAGGCAGGGGCTCAGCCATCCCAGGAAAGCAGGGCTTCATCACATGGAAAGGTTACTTGGGAAGAGAAACACCATCAGTCCAGCAAACTTTCATGTAAAGAAGACTCGTTAAAATGTACAGGCACATTTAACTTGAAAAGTAGTACTCCAAAGCTTTCTAAAAATGCACTTAATTTATATCAGTGCTCTTCTACTTCACTGAGAGGTAAATGAACATGTAAATAGTAAAATTCTTTAAAAAAAACTTAAACCAAAACATGGTCTAGAGCATGGCCTTTTAGAATACAGGTAATCTGCAGCCTGCAAAGCCATACAGACAGCCTGCAAAACTACTTTTCAAAGGTTCTGGTGCTCCTGGACATCAGTGTTGCAATAGCTATAAACCACAGCACAGTGTCCACTTTGGAACCAGGCCTTAAGCAACTTTTAGCAGCTGAGTAGGAACTGAGAGCAATCTGAAAAACCACAGGTTACTTTTAATGAAGTTCTATTTGCCATGGGAAGAGAGTAGGAGGAGAATTGCCAGGCCAAAGCACCAGTTCAATTCTGAGCAAAGAGTTCTACCTTAGATGAGTACGGGGCCATAAATATGCTATTTGCATATACATGCAGTCATCTTACCTGTCAAGATGAATTCAAACTAAACAAGCCCTAACAAACTCAGAGACATGACAGAAACAGCTCACACCACTACATCGAAAATAGGGGCCTGATTTTCCTAGGTTTTGGACAGTTATTAATGTCCTTATATATTTATATAATATTTAATACAACCCCACTATGATCCTAGAATCAAGCATGATTGATCATTATGAATTGTGTGTTAATAATGATTAACTGCAATGATTAACTGCTGCTATTCAAGGCAGTGACAACTATAGTTGTCATTGTTATGTTAATTTGCAACTCTGCAAAAATGATGATGGACTAAATTGACTTAATTTACTTTAACATAACCTATACTCTGTTTTAATTATTGTAAAATCTGTTCTTACAGTTCAATAAATAACTTGCTGGAATTCATGTCAAACCCCATTCTCCCCATTCCTGTATTATTATTAGAGCTTGTTTAAGTCAAAGTCAAAATATATTTCTTTCTAAGATAATTTATCCATAACAATAGATTAACGTTCTTTTCTATTATTTAGGAGATTGAAAGGAAACATCGTTTAATTCAAAATCCTTGAATAGGCTCAGCACCAGGAATTACTCACATTACCTGCCTGAATGAGAACTACCCATGATTGCAATCCAGGGGGAAAGTGACGACTCCCGTAAAAGGCAGGTGCCACAGTAATTGAGACAGTTACCAAAATCGTGAAGTTCCCACTCTGGTAAGTGGGAACCAGAGTATTTTAGACAGACAAAATCATGTATCTGCCCTGTGTCTGCTGAAAGATTCAGAAGGTCGTAGGGCATTAAGGACACACGCACAAAGAAGTAGAGCAGACAAGGGAGACTGGTGGTGGGAATTTAAAGAGTGCTGATCCTCAGCAATGCCATCAAACATGGGACAAATGACATAGAATGATGACTTCAGGGATGAGACCACTGTTGTCAGTGAAAAGCAGTTCATGCACCACAGAGTGAATCCAGTGTCAGTCAGTAACACCTGAGCAGTGGCTATCACATCAAACATTCAGTGTCTTCTGTGAGGCTGAGCAGCTGTCCTCAAACTACTTTGAGATACACTGAGCAATTCCAGGGACATGGATAACAGATGAGGTCCTGAAGTGCTCATCAGGACTGCTGTGCACGACAGAAAACATGAAATTTTGCTGGTCCAGCTTGCATAAGTGGCCTGTGTAAATAAGGACTTGTACAGCTTGTACTGCACAGAATAAAACAGAGATACTTGAATTGGACAAAAGATTGAGTGTTCAACCCCTGCAGCAGTCCTGTGTTACCTTCATCCCTTTCTTGCCAGTTTTTCTTTGGGAAGAATCAACAATGAATGAAAGGAAACAAAAAAGCCCCACCCTTTTTCTTCTATTGTCTCCCTCGATCAGTTATTCTACAGAACCCCCAGAATAGCACAAACAACACAAGAAGAGCCCTCAGAGAAACTCTCTGGAGAAGTTAGTGACCAAACTTCTAGCAAACCTGCTATGGTGAAGTGGACTTAGCTGCAAAGTTGCCAGGATTCCATATTTTCCTTGTACCATTTAAAACACACATTGAATTCAAAAAGACATTACCATATACAGTACATATATGGTATCTGTATAAACAGATATCTATTTTAAATTCTGAGTGACAGCTTTTTGCTAGCGGCATGCTCAGCTGGCTGGTCACAAATGCCTTGGGTCCGTCAGAGACCCAGCATTTCTGAAGTACAAAGAATGGTCCACAAGATCCCATCTTCATTAAATGAACTGGAAAAGGAAAGTTATTCCAATTAAAGTGCTGTGAGTACAGAAGATCTGTGGTCTGGCAGACAGGATACCAGCCCTAAGCATGTGTCACCCAGCATGGGATACTCAGTTTATCCAGAGTGGGCATTTCCTGGGAGCAGGGGTGGAACACTGATGAAAGCACCATCCCTGCTCTCCTCCAAACCATCTGTCTCCCATGGTCCAACACCCTATTCCCCAGTCACAGGAGACATCTCAGGGTCTGTCATGCCAGCACTCCATCCCACCTTGTCCTGGGGCCACTGCAGACCCAGCACGTGGCTCATCTAATGCCAGCAGGGGCTGCTCCCACTGTGTAATCCAGGATGGTGCTCAGCCTGAAGCACAGCCCCACCCTGATCCATTCCCCTCCTCAGGTCCTAAGCTGAAATATGAGATGGAATGAGGGCAAACAGGACACTGATGCTGCCTGGCCAGTCACAGGGGCTGCCCGAGGGCTTGGCTCCCTCTGGCTTTGACAGCTGATCACTGCTGGTCAGCCTTTTCTTGCTACACTGAGCTATTTCACCATTTTTGTCCCCAGATCATACCAATTGCAATGGTGGAAATGAGAGCTGAGTTCTGTCAAAAACCCAGCACAGAGAGCAGCAATGAAATTTGGAGAGGAAGAAAAATCATTAAAAAAAACCCAAACCCACAACCCTCCCAGTGGTTGGAAAACTAGGAAAAAAAGAATTCTAAACATTTAGTAATAAACCAAGAATGGGTGTATTTCCTTCTTTTAGCTTTTGTTTATTATGAGCCTGGAGTTTGGACTGCGGCAACATATCTCATTAGCTAAATTCAAAATAATTAAGGACCATCTGAAGATTCCTTTCCCAATATCTACAAACTGAAAAATAAAATATAATCATGGAGTTATAAATAAAAAATATAGACCTATTAACCATATGTTTCAAAACTATTAAGTGTCTGTCCTTCTGATTTGAACTTAGAGGAGAGATCTATATTCCCCTAGCTATATTGACTGTAAAAAGCCAGCTTTAATACCCATGTATAACTAATCAGAGATAAAATAAAATAAAAATATTAAGCTATTCACATGCTGTGGAAATTATAACCCTCATTCAAGATTTGGCTGGTTGCAAAGTGTAGCCTTTATAGATTTCACAGTATTTCCAAATTACAGTCAGTTTAGTGAAGGTCACCAACAAAATTTGAGCATACCACAATTTCAGTTACTAAAAACATTGTTGAAATTTTGATAGCATATGTTACAAACATTGGTCGATACATTTTAGTGGAGGTCTTATTACATGCATGTAACACAACTGATTATTACTTTTTAGTAGTAATTGGTAGATTCATAGTCTTCTCCACATTACGGAAGGTCATGTGGAGTCGTATGGAAAAGTGTCAGTTGCTTTGTGTAGCCAGGGCTATTAGAGCACACAGTGACCCTTTCAGAATTGAAATACAGAAAGTGCAGAAAGTTCTGTTTGCTCTCGAAGAGCCCACAGCAATGAGGTCAGGTGCCTGGCCCCAGTGTCAAGCCTACAGCTTACTTCTCAAATTTCTTAAATTTCTTGATGCCCCGGATTTGGATCTTGCCTTCTAAAGAAACCAATTTTTTGCTATTGTGCCTTCAGGAAGAAAATACTTAGTTCTTGGCTGTAATATCTATCATTTTTGTTTTCTTTAGTCTCCTGCTTTTACAGTGCCTTTTTTGCAGGTTGATTTTTTTTTTTTCTCTTTTCATTCCTAACTGAGTGATGGTGCTATTTTTATACAATTACCTGAGCCAAGATAGCTTAGCTCAACAGATTATTAATGTTCAGAGCATCTTTTCTAAAGTGCACGAAGAGCTACTGACATGCCGAAGCACTGACTACACACACACACACAGAGAGAGACAGAGAAGTGTAATTTGAAATCATTGCAGATCCCAGGACCCTCATTTACAAAGGACTCTCACTCGCTCTCATTTTCTGCCATTGTAACTTTTCCTCTCAGGCTTTATTAATCAACAGTCCCATGGGGATCAAATATCAAAGCCCAACTGCCCTGTCTAAGGTGAACTACCATGTAAATCAGTGCTGTTTGAAGAATAAAACAGGAGAGGGTTAAGCCAGTCAGATGCCTCAAGATTAGGCTTACCAAATTCAGCAGTGCCAGAAGGACAAAGGTAGACAAGGGCTTTTACATCTCCCTAAGTTTTACAAACACAACATTTTCTTGAGCTTGAAATGTGAAAAATTGTTTCTGTTGTGGTTTCCAAAATCACCAAGCATCAATAGTTTGGGAGCTGTGAGCACTGCTATATTTATTATGTATTTCTACTTCTGTCACTGTAGTTTATGAGAGCTCAAGTGCCGAAACATCATTGTGCTGTGCTGAGAGTTGTTTAGACATAAGGAAAAACCAGAGCTCCTGGACACAAGAAACCCCAATGGTTAACAAACCAAAGTGTTGTTCTGATTTGCCATAATTAGGAGGAAATTTTTGTAGGTAAAATGTTTCCTATCTTCCACAGACCTTGTCACATGTAATTGTTTTCCAATCAGCTCTAATGATAGTAACCTCCTCCTGAACCTAGCAAGGCCTTGGTGCAGCTTCAGGATGTGACACTGTATGAACAAACAGGGCACAAGGGGACACACAAAGGCAGCACCCCCACTGCACAGGCTGAGGAATATGGCAGGAACCAGGTCCCAGACTGCTCCTTTGCTACCCAGAGAACTTTTCCTGAGATGAGTTTGTACTAATGAGACCACTGAAGATCCTGAAGATACAAAACATCATTAGCATTACCTTGGTTTCTAAAATGCAGATGGCAGGAAGCATTTCTAGCAGTTCACAGACTATTAACAGCTAAAGAATGTTACTGTTTTGCCACCCTGATATTTTTGCCCTCTTAATGATCCCTCTCTTCTAAGAGTTGCTTGAATTTATATTTTCAAAAGAGAAGATAGCTGAGAAATAATAAAATACGTTGCCCAGGGCATTTTTTAATATCCACAAACCCTATTATCCTGATTTCCTAAAGAATGTTCAGATATATACAATAAATTGCAGTGAATTCTATATATTAAAATTAATAATGAGCCTTAGAGAGTCAAAATATTTCAGAAAGTAGGCACCTTATCCAGTAAACTTGTTATTACTTGCATTAGGTTGAAATGAATAACAAACTGTCTGAGCTCTGTGAGATCTAAAATACAATGTTTAAAAGTACTTTCTTTTCTTGGAAGGTATTTAAAACACCATATGATTCTTCAGAAGCCAGTTTGCAATACTTAATTAAAAAAAATTTTTAAATTACTGAAAAATAAAGGAGAGGCAGTAATAGTTCTTTGCCATGTTAAATAGTCACCTGTTCCCTGTCTTTAACATTTACAAATGTGCACCGTGACTGAAGGAGAGCAGATTCTCCTCTGTGTGTGCATACACCTACCCAGGAAATGCTATACAGGTAATCTTCCTTCTCTGCTGCATCGTAAATTACATATTTATCCCTAAGATTCAGGCTTTATTTAGCCATTATCCTCTTGTTCAAAGTATTTGCCAAGGTGAAAGTAGTTCCTGACATTTGATGACCATTAACACAGTGGGGGCGGTGCTGACTGTCAGAAAACTACAGGCCTGATGTTTGCAGTGGTCTTGGCAAGCAAAAAGGACTAAAAAGGCAGTTTTACCATATGACTCCCAATGGCCAAACACTGTTCAGCCTGTAGTTTGTATTTTGTCCATATGTGTTTTAGAGAGTAGGTGATTAACTCTTTCACTCAAATGTACTTCCAATATGAGAAGAGCAAGATAAAAGATTGTCAAATAAAAATGGAAGAAGTGGACCTGATCTCATGAAAGGTGTCCCTGCCCATGACGAGTGGTTTGGAACTAGATGATCTTTAAGGTCACTTCCAACTCAAGGTGTTTTATGATTCTGTGAAATCATAGCGTGTCCAATTTCATAAGCTCATGTTTTAAAAATGTTAGATTATTCTCTGTTAGTATGTCTACACTGAGTTTCACCTGCATATCATTCCTGGGCTTCAGAATTTCTCAGTAAATTACTGTGAATTTCCAGTGAGATATAAAGGAGGCCACTATTACCCTTACATTATTACTGATAGGGAATAGCACATGTATTTAGGTTGCTAAACTCCTAAGGGAGCACAAACTTTCCTTCAGTTTCTGTGCTCTTCCCCTCAACATCACAGACCCATACTGCAGATTCTCAATAGTCAGAAACCAAGCACAAGGGTGTTACATATCCCTGAGTCTTTCTAATAATATTTCATTAGCTTCTAAAACATAGTTAAATTCAAGGAAGGGAAAAAAAAAAAAAAAAGTGTAACGAGAATTACCTGATTTGGCAAATTCAAGTTCAAATGCAAAGAAACTTCCCATAGGGGAAAAAAAAAACCCACAACAACGAAAAAACACATATCTTGTGTTCTTCAAAGGCAGTGATGGCTGCTTAGCACTGCATCTAATAATCTGTCCTGCTGATTAGTAAGGAATATAATTTATATTTAACTTCTGAACTAAGAAAAAGCATATGAATGATATAGCCATTGGTAAACAGCTCTAACATCTGAAGACAGCTGAGTCAATTAAATCAATGGAAAAGATTATGTCTGTAAAGCATTGTATTTCCAGAGTGTAACTAATGGGAAAGGAAATCATTGGCTTCGAATGAAGAGATAGATACGATTCCTCTTAATTACACTTCATTACCCAAGAGTAGTCCTTGTGAGTGATACACAGCAGAACAGTATGCAATCAGTTCAATGTTTTATAAGTAAAAAATCACCGTGGGATATGATGCATGCTAAGAGAACATAGCATTACCGTTATCTTCTCATTTATATTTCATGACTACTGGCCCTTTCAATGATGAGATTTCCTTTCGTCTGTGAACGGATGTTCTTTGATAAGGGACTCCTTAATTAGTAATCAGTGATAGAAAGGGTTTTTGGCATTTGGGATATTGCAGTCTTAATCTCACTCCTTTACAGCTACAGATGAAAGGCATGCTTGAAAGATTGATATTTCCCCTTTATTGGCCAAAACAAGAAGCTGGTATAAAGGAAAAGTTGGATTGACCAAAAATATGACTGCAAGGCAAAAGAAAAAAAACTGTTAAATATTTATTGACAAGTGATCATACTTCAGTTAACTAAGACTGAAGCCGTTTTTGATGATTTTTAACACTGTAGAAAATAAATTGATGAAGATGTAGTGAGACAATTTTGAAAAAATAAAGTTGTTTTTTTTTTTAATTTTCCAAACTTTTGTGGGTTTTCCCAATTTTTTGTCTGATATAATTTTAGAAATTATACAAGTGTTTTGCTTGACTTTGTGATGTAGTTTGTAAATTAAGTCTCAACATAAAAAATTCTTCCAGTAGCAGGAGACATAATGGGAATTTTGCTGTCAGACTAATGAGAGAGAGGCTGAGACCTGTATTTGCTTTGTATCCAGTTTTTGGGAAAAGGCCAGAATTGGGCATCAGGTACGTAATTCATTGGTGGACAATAAGACCTTTCACAGTTATATTAGAAGGGCAACAAAACCTAGAAAGAAATACTTCAAGTAAAGAGCTCTTCCTATCTGACAGAAGGGCAGGAAGAAAATTACTGTTGCACTCTTATAGTACACAATTCCTTATCATGTCCTGTCATGCATGTGCAATTGTGCAGCCTGAGTGAGCCTGATCTGATTGAGCAACTTTGATATTCTTATACCCTTAAATGCTTACGTGTAATCATAATTCACCCATGGATTTAGAGCAATCTCAAAGTTATTACTTCAAAGTTCTTTTGTGTTCTGGAAATAACTTGAAAAAAAGTTTATCCCTGTCACTTATGAACACGTTGCAAAACCAAAAATAAACACAAGGTCCTGATTAAATAATTCCTCTAATTTCAGTGACTATTGAACCAAGTTTCCAAAGAAGCCAGCACATCCAATTTCCTTACATGAATTCTTTCCTACCACTTTTGATGGATGTATTTGTAGAGGAAGAGAAGTCCTCTAATGAGACCACAGATGTGGTGACTCTCACCTTGGGGAACTATAAATCTAATTCTTCTAAGCCCTGTCTACCAATTTTCAAGAACCACAATTGTAAAGAAGTGAGGAGATTTTTCTTGAGCAATTGTTTGGTTCTGAGGTCTTTGACAGTGTGCGTTCCATTAAAATCTTGACATATACCAGACCCTGGTATTTACAGTTACTGTTTTCTTTTTTGTGGTATTCCTATATGGATGTCAGAATTTTAATGATGCCCTCTGTTTTCTGAAGAGGAAGGGATGGAGCTGTCACTCGCAAGGGTAGGCAGGTCTGTTATCTGAGAAAGAAACAGCCATTCTGAAGATATTTTTCACATGAAACAGTGCTAAGCTAACAGCAAGGGACAGTCTTCGAAGTGTCAGTCCATTCTTAACTCACTCTGTAGTGCCTAGATACTGTCAGAGCACAGTGTAGGATATATGACACAAAAATCTTCAAATAGCACGTGGAGGGTCTCAGCATAAGAGCCAGGCAAGACAGACACATATGTTATAATGCAACACCTCAGTGCAACAGAGCTTTAGGCTGCTGTATTTGTCACTGCTAGTTGTAGTCTATTTTTATATATTATTTTTTATATATATATTATTTTATACGTGTGTGTATATATACACACATATATACTGTCCCCAACAGTTTAACCTCTCTTTGCCTAACTATTAATTTGAGCTCAGCTTAAACATTCACACAAATATACATGTGTGTATATAGTATATATATATCCAGAGTCACTGTGGTGCCTGTTGAAGATATAAGCCACAAAAAAAATCTTCATTGTTGGTACCTGCAGTGTATTGCTCCTTTTGAAATCTTCTCACAGGTAGTGAAACTGACTGATATAATTTTTCTGAACACCAAAACCTGGCAGCTCCATGACCAGCTTTTGGGAATTGAAGTGGTCTGGAAGACCAGAGATACAACATCTGTCCTCTGAACATTTTTTTCTTCTCCTTTAGAGGAGCAGTAAAGCGTCCTCCTACTCTTGCGTAGTAGTAACTGCCCTCATTGACAAAACGTCCAAAGGCAGTAAGGCAAACAGTTTAGAATAAATCCCCCGGTGCTCTTAAGGGCAGTCCTTGAACAATGGAATTTTACCTTTCTTAGATGCCACACTGGAATTACAACTCCTCATCCTAATGGTCACTTTGTAGCTGAAAGAGCAGGTCCAGATCACTGAAGAAGTAATCAGACTCCAAGTAATCATGCCCTCATCTTTCATTACCAGTGCTTTCCCTGAGCACTGTGGAAGCAGAGTCAGCAAGGGTTTAGCAGCTGTGGAGCCATTCTCTTTCTGTTTTCTTTCATGGACATATGTATAAATCAGGGAGGCTCAATTGAAAAAGGGGTGCATTTATTTAGGCATAAAAGCAATGAGAGTCTGGCTTTGTATGTTGCATTTACTCAGAAAAGGAGTAAACTCTCCCCAGGCATGGAGCTGGGCCAAGCTACACGGTCCTGCCAACACACTGCCATAGAATGAGGGCTAAAATTTGGCTCTAAAAATTTAATCCCAAGGAGTAATTTGATTACTTTTAAATGTAGCTTCGTTTTCAATTATTTTTCTCAGCATGCTCTTTCCTCACCTCCATCCGGAACTCGAGCTGTGCCATTATGTGCCTGTGCCTGGCCGGAGGAGCACGCAGACCTCTGCCAGGCAGGGGGTACCAAAGCCCCATCCTCCTGCTTGGATGGCACCTGATAAAGGTACCCTCCTCCTGCCCAGGGCCTCCAGGGGCCTTGGTTTAGCTGAGAGACAGCACAACGCTAAAAAATGAAAAAGCCGCAAATGCTGTCGCTGGGCCGTGACTGCAGGCGCAGAGCAGGGATGATTTCAGAGCCCCACGTTGGCTACTCACAGCAGGGCACAAGCAGAGCCATGGAGAGCTGCTGGCTCAGGTCCTGGAACAGCATAGCTGCTCCAGGGGTTTTGCCTCCTGCTCGGAAACTTGCTCACGCAGCGCGGTCATTACCTCGCCGTGCTGTATTTTGTTTGACAAGCATGTTATATATGATGGAATAAAAAAAGGAATGCTGCTGATGCTCTCCTTATTGTCCTTATCAGATGACAGTGTGCACTTCTGCAGGCACTTGCCAGCACTCAGAGGGAACCGAAAAGGCTCAGCACTTTTCAGAAAACTCAGGACTTAAAGCCAAAGTCAAGCATAAACCTAATTGTCTGCATTTTGACACTCAAAGTAGAAAATATGTGTTAACTTAGTGGCCCTTAACTCCTCAAATACCAGTAAAAAGTGGGTCAGTCTGCAAAACGAGAATATCAGCAATTCTTTCTGAGTTCACTTAGATGAGTGAATGGTGATATTTTTTACATATAATAAAAAAATCAGGGCATGTAAATTAATCCAATGTAACTAGATATTTTAATTTTCAGGATCTAAAATTAGATCAAGGAAAACAATACAATATTTCTTCAGAAAACTACATAAATATTACTGGGATTTTGATGACATTCTTTAAATAAATTTGCTACTAAGGATAATGCTTGAAGTTCTAGCAGATAAAAAGACACAAGAAATATGTCAGGAAAATTTATACCCTGACTCAGAACTAGGTTGCGAATGTAAGTAAAGGGATTTAAAAAAAAAAAAAGAAAACAACCAAAACCTCTGTGGGATGTTCTAGAAAGCCAATATAGTAATATTAAGGTATCTATCATAATTTTACAGCTATTGAGTTGCAAACATTTAGCCACACTAATTCACTCAAATCTCACATTGATCTTCACAGAAACTAGTCAAAGATGAACTACGTACCACTGCACGGCAACACTAAAATGTAATTATTGATCCCTCCCCAAGACACAGCATTTCTCACGTATGGTGTGCTTTGCTTTTGACTCCCAAGTGTTTAGCACGACTTCAGTCAGTCACACAACAGAACTGTTTGAAGAGTGGCATCCACCCTCTCAGTAAGTCACAAATGATATACAGCATCTAGTCAAGATGACCTGATGGCTGGTCTGGGACTTTGATCAAGAATTTGGAGCAATGGAAAACAAGCACAGCACATTTTTAATTGGTTCAAATTAGAGAATCATCGATGATAGACTGAATTTTTATTAGAGCTGTACAGCGATCAGGTTTTAGCCCTCATATGTTCAGCAGTTCTATCAATGCCCTGGAGGACCAGAGCAAATCACAACCTAAACCACAAAAGTGGCTGATAAAAAAGAAAAGCACCTTACCTTAGAAAAAAGGCCAAAGACTTAGTGTTGTGACAAGCTACATATAAACGAATATATTCAGGAATAAAAAGTGTAGGACACTAACAGGACAGCAGGAATTTACTTCAGGATCCCCAGAAAGCATTTAGTAATGATAGTGGTCAAATAATAGTACCTGAGTGCCAGCATGATGCCACGTTCAGAAGAATCAATACTGTCCCTGGAAGAATAAACAGGAAAATTTCTGTAGGCAAGCAGAAAGGAATTATATTAAGTCTGGATTTGGCACTAGAGCTTCATGTTTGGGAGTTTATATGATGAATGAAATATGATGTCCATGATTCATCAAGGATATTGATAAATTGGAGAGGGTTCAGAGAAAATGAGTGAGAATCATTGGAGAATTGGAAAGGAAACCTGTACGTTCCAGGACAGCAATGTAGTTTGTTCATCAAAGAGGCTAAGGGATAACTTGATCTGTGTCTTTATGTAGTAGGAAAGAAAACTTTAAATTGTATAACAATATCCAGAAGTAAAAGTCAAAAAGAGAGTAGAATTTAAGTTGACATTTTTACTAATCACTGAAACAATTTAAGAAATATCTGTGCTAGACTCCTAAATTTGTAAATGCTACCAATAACTTGGGGATTACTCTAAAAGAGTTTCTTTAGTTAACTAAGACAGGAATTAACTCGGGAAAGGTCTATGTAAGTATGAGGTCAGGCTATTTTATTAAAAAATGGTCTTTTCAATTTTCACAGTCTAAAAAGAAATTATTAATAAAAAGTTGAAGCCACACATTCAAAAGGTCAGCATCATCTAAAATTTGGAAACTTTCTGCCCCTTAACTAAGGATTTGAAATTTAGAGGACAACCATGCTCCTTGCTATCTTTTTTCTCTTCACAACACACTCACACCTCCCACTGACCTGCACATGTCTTTAAAACTCAGCAACGAGACATGAAAAGGAGCCAGCCCCATAGAAGGCACAAGCTTCCTCTGAAGCTGCCACTGTTGCCTCAGTGACTCACATTTGGAGCGTATTCCTCGGAATGCAGAATACCAGCCCCAAGCCACACCTCTGCCATGTACCTGAGCAGCCTGTTCCCAGTTCCCATTTGTGCACAGGGTTCTCAGTCCTAAACAGAGCCTGCACTTTGCGCTGGTCTCTTTGGAGCACCATGTTACTGATTTCAGTTTTGCATCACCCTGATTGTAGTTTTACCTGGGCCATAGTTTCTTAGGCTGCTTACAAGGATGACACAGGGGAATGGGCCCAAAGATGTCACATCCTTTTCCTCCTCACAGTACCTACTGGAGATGCAATGCTGCTCATCAAGGTCTTGTTTCAATATGTTTTATTCTTGATAAATCCATGTTTGCTGTATCTTATCACTTCAGCCTCTCAGAGCTGGAAAATCTTTACACTTTCTTAAGGTACAAAAAAATCAGCTTTTTAGTCTCTAATTCCCTTTCTCTTTTATTCCTCCTTTGTTTTTGTAAAAAAACCCAAAAGGATTGTGTCCATCCTCTTGCACCCTTCTGGAATTCACCCTTCCCTACAGAGTGTTAATCACTACCCAGCAACAGCTCATTCTAATCTCTTAAATACTCTGAGGGTACATATCAGCCAGCCTAAGGACTGCAGCACACTAACTCTAAGAGTTATTTGACCTGATCTATGACTATCTGGCCAGAGTTCTTGTCCTCTCATTAACTGCTGTTAATCGTATCAGAGGTGCAATTACAAGCTCATTATTTTTTAACATTAAATAAAGAAACAAGCTGAATGTTTCCACTCCTGCCTCTATTAGGCAAGAGATTGTATTTTCCCCTGTCTCCCATAAAGGAACTATATTTATAGAAATATTGTGTTGTTTCTTATCTCCATCACTAATTGTAATTCCATTTCTTCATTAATCTTTCTGATCATGTCTATGCATGGCCATGTATTATTTTACAGCCTCCAGCACCTTGTTTCTGCTCATCTTCTCTCTTCAATTTTCATGTCAGTCTATAGTTCCTGGTGTTGCATTCTAGCGTTTTATTACAACCACTCTATTTTATTCACTTTGGGATGGATTGCTTTCTGGTCAGCTTTTTGTGTTTCGTCCCCTAGAAACTTCCAACTCTCCTCTTTGTGTTTGTATTCCTCCCTGTGAGAACCTGCCAAAGAATTTCTCTGGGTTTACTGAAGTTCACTTCTTTAGCTCTCTGTTATCCTGAAGCATGTAAATCCTCAGGCCATCACCACATCCAGGCTTCTGTAGGACATGAGCCATTGATCTGCCACATCAAGCCACTGCTGGCACATCATATCCTGTGTCTCTTCCAGAAATTCCCTTTTTGGATGCAGTTCTTGGCTAACACACTGGTTCCTCCCTCCTGCCTTTCCTCTTCCCATGCCTTACTGTAATTCCCCACAGGTATTGTCAGCATGATCTGAACATCTACCACTTCAGCTAAATAAGGGACTATATTTGTATTAGCTCCTGCCAATAGTAATTTATTAAATTCTGGAAGATCAGCCACTAGACGGAACCTAACACACCCTGGAAGCATGTTAAGCTCTCTCCCTTTAATCCCTTTCCTCTTGCATGGTGGCATTAGAATGGTTTTATGCATAATGAAAACCTACTTTTACCACCTTCGATGGACAATAACTATTTGAAATGTCTCTTCTCTGCAATGAAAATATCTTTGCTGATCTGCATCTGCTGTGGGTTATCTCTGAGAGTCTATTTCAGTCCTAAAATGAACACATAATAACTCCCTCTCACTGTCTCCCTAGATGCAGTTCTGTGCTTCCTAGGGCTTAGTTGTCCAGGCATCCCTAATGAAGTGACTTACACAGAGGCAAAAAACCAAAGTATGTCACACACTAGCAGTTTTGATTGGTGTGTTTGCATCCTGATGAGTTTACACCTTCTGCTACATAAGGGAGAACATGGTAAGAAATCCTAAAGAAGTGGGAGTGTCTGCGCAGCTGGAAAGAGTGAAAAAATATCAAGAGATTTCTTTTAAAAAAATCCTTCTCCTGCTAAAGACTTTAAGGGGGGAAAACAGGTAGGGAAGGAGAGCATAACATAAAATGTGGATGGCACATAGATGGACAACTTTAAAAGCTCAAAGTGATTTGAACATATTTTTTGCCTTGAAAGTGGAAGAAAAAAAAAGAGAGGGCCCCTTTAAGTCCTACTGCCATACTGGGGCTGGTAAGTAACTGCACCCTGTGGTTCGCATTACTTTTTTATGTGTTCCTGTTTTTATGGAGTGCTAAATGGCTTAATTACATTTTACTGGTTTATTCTGCTCACTTGCTCATAACCTCATTAATCTGACACACAGTTTTTTTTTCCCCAAAAAGGAGAATACACAATCATTTTCGTGTAATAGCGTCTCTAGGTATTTTCAACTGTCTGACAGGTATAATGTAGTAGAATTTGCTATTTATTAGGAAATTATCACCTCTGCATAAAGGTGCAAGTTATGAAAAAGCATAAACTGGGCAGACTAAGCTCTTTAGCAGCACATCAGGATCCCAGCTGATTTAAGTACTCGGTGGTGCTGGTGGAGTGGAAAGGATGCACTGTTCAGTCTAATTATCATTATCTTACTTTCACATGAGGAGATAGATTGCTAGTGTTCACCCAGATAATTTCTAGGCCATAACTACACACCTTTCAAGATTGATACCCCTACTATTTGGCCCACAGCAGACAGTGTGGAATGTCTGGTTCTGCTAAATGGAAAAGCAGAGGTGTGGGGTCTACAGAGCCCCCTCATCAGCCTTTGCGGGGATGTAGGTTTTATACAGCAGAAGGATGTTTTCTGATGTGTTTGGAATGGTGCATCTTTAGGTTTTAGTGCTGTGTACAAAGGGAAGTTGATTTGTTTTGACTTATTTTGGATCATTTTGTGTGAGAGATGGCACAATGATGCAAACTGAAAGGTCTAACCTCACGGAGATCAAATACAGGGCCAGATGTGAGAATAGCTTGGAGAGCTTCCTGTGGTTGCCCCCATTGCTTTCCCCCATCCCTAAACAGCATTCACTCATTATTTTAGTGAATTTTAAACCAAGTAGAAATAGGAACTCAGTGCCTGTGAGACAGGCAAAAAAACCCAAACAAACCGGCTTCTGAAAATCTGTATTTCAATTAAGAGGTCTTCAGCAGAGACAAAAGGACTTGATTAAATTTAAATACTGGAGAAATGGGATGTTCTGTCATGTCTCTGATTCCATCCTTGTGAAACCTTCCTGCAGGAAAGATGTTGTGAAAACCTACTGGCCATTCCTAGCAATAGAAAAAATCAGTGAGACTCTGAAAGTAAAATGGTACCCAGCAAGGACTTGGGACTTCACTAGAGGCACTCAGATTTTTATGTGATGGTTGTCTACCCATATCCCTCTATTTTGCAGCAAGACTGTCTGCAGTTTACAAGCATGTAAAACATATGAACAAGGTTTCGACATCCAGTTGTGTGATAAAATTTAAAGATACTGCTGATGACTTAACATGTCCTAAAAATGTTGTATGTACCACTTAAGGAAACTGCAGGTAAAAATAATGGTAAAACTCCTTTCAAACAGTCTTGCCCTTTTCCTTATTTTTTTCTTCTGTGTTTTTTTCTGCACTGAGTGAGCAGTACACTGGAAGGCACTGCTCACCTGAAATAGCTGTCACAGAGTTTTGAAATTGAAACTGGAGATGATCCAAGGAGAGACAAGGGTGAGGGCAGATAGGAACTGGATGGGCAGCAGCATTCAAACACAAATCAGGGCAGAAAGCCTGTCCTTTACACTGAAGAAACAGATCTTCTGTTCCAGGGATCTGTCAGAAACTCTGTGGTTCTGTATGAGCCACTGCAAAGAGATCTCAAAACTGAGAGTGTCCTTTTAAACAAGCTGTTGAATCTCAAGTAACAGATTTGCATTGCATGATTCAAGAGGCAGAGACTATGATTACAGAAGAAGGTATCAGCTTCAGGTTCAAAAGATATGCATCAATCTTTTAAACTAATATTAAAATAAAATGCATCACCTTGCTAAATTGTGAGCGTTTTTTTCTGATTGCTAAATTAATTTCTTCTGCTTTGTTTTCTCTTCAGCTATATTTTCCCATATCCTTTTCTTCTTTTCCCTTTTTACTTTGAAAAAATTCAGTTTCATTTTTTTTTAATCTGATTATGTCAATATGAAGACTGGACTTTTTACAACTTTCTGCACAGCTTGTTAGCTAGAAGTCTCAAGCAGTAACAGCTGTAGGTGGTTGTTCCCATTGGCTCCAGAAAGGATGCCTTTTGCTCTCACACAGAGTAACTCCAACTGATAAATTATTTAGAAATAAAAGGGAAAAGAAATATGGAAAACAATGCAATTAAATGGCCTTAGCTCTTCTATTTTAAAAACTCAAACTCCTCTCATTTGAACTCATCACATGAGGTCAAACAGAAATAAAAGTTTTCCTCTTATTTTTGTACATTAAAATGTTCACTATAAATCAAAGGAACTGCAATAATTCATAATTTAAAACAAAAGCCCACTACATTTGTATCACTGCAGGAGGTAGTTTTCCTGCAAGAGCACTGTCATACAACCAAAATTTCCCAGCTGCAGTCATAGGGTATTTTAAAGCAAAACACAAGAAAGTGATTAAAACAAAAAGGCTCAACATAGGAACTATGTTGGATCCAAGACAAAGTTTATCTAGTGAGAATCCCTGAAGCTTTATCTAATATGGGATCCCATATGATTTAATAAACCTCTGAGACATCTTTGCTCATTCATACTTCTTCCAAGTGAAGACAGCATAGAAGAGCAAAGGAAGAAGAAATGTAAAATTATTTCCATGCAAAGCAGTTACAAATTATCACCTTTCAAAGTGCCCTTTTGCTCTGCTTCCAGCTAGTGATCCCACTACTGACAGTGTTGAGAATCTTGAACCAAGTTTTAGTTAACCCTGGGAATGGACCTGAGGCTACAGAGGTATCAAAGGGTTGCTAAAAATTTAAAAGCAGCACTTTTACAGCCTTGCTGATTATACAAAAAACTTTGAGAATCTAAGTTAGGTGTATCCTAGGACATTTTATACTTGCTTTGCTTACTCAAGGAATACTGAGAACCTCATTTTATTTAACCTGGTCTGACAATATAATGGCTTGAACACAAAGACCAATGCCATCCATGCAGACACCATCATAACAAAACATGTTTGCTTGCAGCAGCCCAGTTCAGTCCTCCTTTTTTCATCACAGAATAGTTTGGAGAAAAGCCTGTAGAAGGGCACATCCTCCTGGTTTATTTTCTAAAATGAGCTCTGAAGCAGCCACACCAGGAGGCCATCACACATCTGCAGAGATGCTGTGCCATTAAAACTGTACCGCTAATCTCTGAACCTCTCCTGTGACAAGGGGTGGTCCTTCCAGCATTTAACATTGATAGGGAACTCAAAAATATTTCTGATGTCACAGCTGGGTCCAACCCACAGATTTTTTTTCTCTACAGCTTCCCTGGAACCAAAACTCTGGGTTTTTCCCTCATCAACAAAACTTTAACTCCAATTTTGTCAGCACAATTGCATCCCAAGGTGAAGTGACAAACTTTCAATCATCAGTTTTAAAGCATATGGGCATAAACAAAAGAAACAAACAAATAATTTGCTCAACTTGTGCTTTGTGAGTAATAATTATTATTTCAAATGTATCCTGATTATTTAGGATTATCACTTAATTAGCTATATATAAATAGGGTAAATAATTGGTGCAAGGCCCACTGGAGACTGCCCTTGGCACTAAGATGGATCCCCAAAAGAAAGCCTGGCAACCGGAAAAAAACAATTCTAACAGCCACCTGCTTTGGATCTGGCATGAGTAGATGGACAGAGGCTTTTAGTCTCTTTCAGGATGCTACCCTGCACAGTGGGGTATTAAAAACAGCAGCTGTGATGTCAACACGGTTCTTTGGAGTGCTTTCAAGCCTTGTTTCTTCTCCTCAGAATGGGTACATTTCAGGAGCTAGAGATTAATTTCAAGAAGGCGCACTGTACCAAAGGTTTCCTTTACACTGTGTACACTTGCGGTAGGATATTATTTTCACATATGTTGTGACAGAGTGCAAGCTGTAGATACACTGTTCTTTTCCAAACAAAATTGGCTCCCACTAGTGTGATGTCATCAGTACAGGTGCATCCAGACCCTCAGCAGAGCAACACCACAGTCCCTTTTCTGGGGTCTAGGAATGCGTTTACTTGCAAACAGTCATTTGCACAGATACAAGAGGATTTTTAAAAATGCACAGCTAAAGGAATTTTCTCCACTGGTCTGTTGAAAATATCTTTATATGACTAGTGGTTAGTGTATTTAAGAGTATTTCTCTGTGCTTTCCTGGTCTGTTACAGCCTTAGGAAGTCAAGTCCTGTGACTGTCACTACCCTTGGTGCTAGCTGGAATGGCTGACAGGTGCTCAGCTTTCTGTCTGAGCAGATACCTACCTTCACTACCCATCAACAAACAAACTATGGCCAGAAGCAGGCAGGAAAGGAGATAACCTGTCATTTCTAGCTCTGGAGGCACTCCAGTCCCTGATGTATAAGGGTAAACCTGGATGTAAAATGGAGTACAGTTGAATGGGATGAAGCTGGACCTTTCTGTTTTGCACTGTAGTGCAAATAGAGGTGAAATTCGTAGTGTCAAATGAGATTTGTGATCATTTCTATTCTGTCATGACATCCAAGGCTGAAGAAATGTAAGACCTGTGGATCAAAACTTATAAGAATACTTGAGGGACACCCTGTGAAATCAGCAAGACATGTTTCTTACCATTTTATAGGACAGAAGGATGGAGGTGTGCAAGCACGTAGTCACAGTCGTCGCAGCAATTTTCTTAAATCCATCTGCCTACACTATAGGGAATTTTCCATTTGAAAACTCCTTAACAACAAACAAGAAATGAGGGTTGCTGAGGGCATTATGCAGACTACAGGGCCTTGTAGTGTGACCCTGAGTATGCCAGCACTTACAGCTTTCCATGTGGATGCCTTTGCCTGCAAAAGAGAAGTGCACACGTTGGTGGCAGATCAGACATCTGCCCAGCTGCGAGTCATGTGAATCTTTGGTCTCTCAAACCCACATAATTTCAGCACACAATTCCCCTTGCACAAATGTTTACAATTTAATTGCAAAGGTCTGGCCCTTGGTATTTTGTGCGTGAGGAATATGCCACTCACTGATGTACCAGTAGCATTGGTGAAGGCAGGAAAAAATTGAGACAGGGAAAACACATAGCAACTTGTCAGTTTTGGGCTTTAAAAAGACAGCTTCCACAGTACTAGAAAAGTCCTGTATGAAGAAGCTGACAACCATCATAGGAATGGATTTTAATTGCTCTCTTCACTGTACTTTAGTATGATAGCAATTTGTGTGCCAACTAAATGCAGTCTGAATTGAACAGTGCCCTGACAGAAACTGCCAAGGTACTAAATCATTCTGTGCAAATATAAGTATTCAAAATTAGATCAGGACATTTTTGACACTTACTCTATCTCAAGTTGCTGGATAGCGCTAATAAAGAGTTTTGAAATCCTCTCTGCAGCACAGCATCTAAATTATAGAACATTATTCTATTTTTCTTAAATGAGCAATTAATATTAGCCAGCCAGAAGGGCAACATTTGCAACCTCTTCTTGCTGCCCCATTCTTCTCTGCTTTAGGCACAGAATACCTGCTAATGTGCTAATGCAGCTACAGAGGAGACACACGTGCACCTCTACAAATACGCCGTGCACCATTTCCCTCCTGTTGGCGCATCCTCTGCCAGGAAAATGTGACAAGTGGGTACAGCATCAAGATTTTCGCTGCCAGTTTCCCTCCTCTACCAGCTGGGAAGAGTGAGGGCAGGGGCAGACGGAACCGAGAGGCTGGTACTCATCTCCCCGGCAACAAACCTGCCACTTGGCTGATGTTCCACTTGAGTGGCCTGCCGGGATGGAGAGGAGCCTGGCCGCTCTCCGTGGGGGCCCGCTGGCCACCACGGCTCCACTGAACTGGCGGCCGCTTCGCTGGTGCGCAGCTGAAAATTAAACTGCGGCGAACTCTTTTCTAAGTAAAGTGAATTAAGTAGCAGGCGAGAGCACCTCGGAGCAGCTTCCTGCAGTCACAGCACTTAGCTGGCATCACCGCTGATAAGGAAGCGCAGGCGGCTTTGCTTTTCATTCTCCCTTTGTGGGCTTGATCTTATTACAGAAAACAAATTTACCAAGCATGAATTATCGGTAAAATTCTTAATGCTCTGGCGGAGAAGAAAGCCTGATGCAGAGGCCAGTAAATATGCACGTCTGTGGATGAGGATGCTTCTCCTCGGCACGCCACACTCTCCCAACTTTTGGCTATATGCTGCTGCTGCGAGAATTATTCAAAAGATGGGCTGCAGAAAAAGGATCAATTAATCTGCTGAGCGAGTTTCCGAATCCATTCTCAATGCTGCTGACAGCCGGAGACCCCCTCCGTGTGCTTGGTAATTACCCCAATATTTCCCGCACGCTTGTTTAAACGGCTTACGCTGGGGCTGCCTGTGAAGAGGAGCTCTCCCCGCGCCGATCTGAGGCAGGGCAGAAAGGCAGCCTCCCTTATCGCTCCACTTCACTCCATCTGCAGCCAGCGGGAGGCTGCCTAATCGTCGGCCCTGGGACAGGGACCAGCAGGCTGGGGGCCGCAGATAGACGTGACACCAAAGGAGACCGGGACTTTCCTACCGCGCTGCTGCCGCGGAAAACTCATCACGCTCTCGCTGTTTCAAAGGCGAGAGAGGAGCCCCTTTAAACCATAGGCCTGTCCCTTAATTATACAAATGCAGCGATCAAAGTTATTATCTGTCCTTACAAAGGCTGGAGCTTTAATTGAATGGTGTGTTGCTACCTTTGAGAGAAAGTGTTCAGTACTCCTGGAGAGCAAAGTGCCAGGAGGGGGGGAAAATGGGAAAAGAGAGAGTGAGCCAGAGGAAAAGAGCAAGAGGGAGAGAGATGGTATTTAACAAGGAGGCTGCTTTATATGGAAATGTAATGAATACAGTGGATAAAAAAAGGTAGAGACAAAAGTTGTGAAGTTTCAAGCTGTGAAAGAACTTCAAAGTGTATTCAAATGTCACATTGATTTTTCTTCAAATCGCTAAGTGGTAAGTTTTTCAAAAGAGGAATATGATCCCCTATTTTATCCACTAATGTTTTATCTACAAAAAGGGGCAAAAAAGCACAATGTTTTCCTTTCACATGATATAATCCTTATATTGGAAGTCTATTTTTTTTTTTTAATCAAAGATTTTTTCTGTGTCTTTGAAAGTGGTGAGGTCTTCACCCCATTTGTGTATTGTATGTTTAACTCTGGAGAATTCTGGGTCTGAGAACCTGCTCTAAGTTAAGTGGAGAAGAACTGTACCCAGATGGGACTTCATTACCACAGTACTCCAAGCCAACCAGAGCAAGGCAACGCTTCCTTTCCTGGAAGGAAATGATGGGACAGCTCTTCAAAGAGACCTGAACCAACAAAGTTTTGTATCATGGTAGCAATATGTTGGCAAAGTAGTAGATTAAAATCACGCTAACTACTAAGGAAGTGACACAACCTAATACAAACAACTTAGCTCTAAGTGAAAATCGACAGCATGATGGTCTATCATCTTCAATGGCCTACTGTGGATCTAGACACCAGGAAAAACCCATTTTGTGCCCCAAAACACTAATCACCAATTGTGTTATGTGTCTGCCACTCTCTATGATAGCTTGGTAGAAATTCCAGATAACGTATCTGAGAAGCAGAGCATAATTAATGCCAAAAATCTTTAGAGGGATTATTTACCATTAAAAAACCCTATTTTATGGTAAATTGTGAATATCTCTAGCAGTTCTTACAACCTAAGCTCCTACAACAATGGAACTCAAGAGATTTCTGCAGCACTCAGAGTATAGTGTAAAATGTAAAAATGCAAACCTCAAAAAGAGATGACTGCAAAGCAAAACACATATATTTTGAGAAATCTCAAGGGTTTTGAGTGAGTGGTTTCACAGTCTTCCAAAAATAGCTTTCAGTCAAAGAGGCTACTTTGGAATTTGATAATATTCTGGGAGCCCATTGCATATCAAACAAATTCTGCTGAAGGCAACATAATCATAGTGCTGGAAGGGTTGTATGAGAAAAAAAAGTAAGGATCAGGCTGGATGGCAGTGATTGTAGGCTTGTTTTGTAGTGCAGTCTTGGCAATAGGTGTAAAGCATGGCTGGTTCCTGACCTTGTAGAGGCAGCATCCCCTTGCAGATTGGAGGGAAACCTGGGTGTGAGTGGCATAAGGAGCACTCCAGTGCATCTCTCAATTGGGATAATCACAGCACTAGGGCTGCAGGAAGACCACAGAGCACACCTGTCTCAGGTGACTCACATGAATTTTTACACTTGGCAAAAGAAACTGTCATTGCTTGGGGTCTTCTTTCCTTTTTCCTTCTGTTTTGTTTGTTCTTAAGATTTAGCCATCTTGTTGAGAAATCACAAAAATGGAACATGTTCTCCTCTTTATCACATCCAGTTCCCTTGCACATGGATTTCAGTGCTAATAATACTACATCCAAGCAGAATGCGCTCAGATTTGAGTGGAAAATGGCCCAGAATTTGGATTTCTTACAGAGATTTGCATTTGGGCATCAGCTAGTAGTGGGAAGGGAAGAGTGTCTCAGCAAGCAGCCTAAAATTGCTACTTTGTGGAGGAATCCTTAATCAAGGTAATACAGGATACCAACTACACTTTGCTTTGAGACTGCTGCTCTGCCACTTTGTGGAAGGGCAGGCAGGAGTAAAATACTGCAGTGCTGTGCCAAAGTACTTGTGCAATGGTAAGAATCTGTCTTTTAATGATTATTTTGAACAGTAAAATGTATCATTGTACAATACAGGAGTTTCTAGTGAGAAAAACCTTTGGCTGCATTTCTAGTTAAGCCAACATAATTTTTTTTCCAAAGACTTCAGTAGCAATCCTCACATGCTTAGATAGAATTCTCCACTCTTTCTGCTGACAGTTTTGAAGTCAAAATAACCAAAAGTAAAATTTGCACTACAGGAACAGCGCTGGTACTGACTCTGGGGCAGCCTTCCAGGTTTGCTTGAGGAAAACCTTTGGTGGAGTTAGTATTTGCAACAATCCCTTTCCTTCAAGCCCTTTCTGCAGGAATAAAGCAGGCCTCCAGATATATCCTCCTGGGTTATCTGTAGACTGTAGATCAGTCCTTCCACACAGGGATTCCAGTGTACTTTCTATGGGGACGTTGACTTTATCCAGTGCAAATGCAGATGGGACACGAGAGCAGCCAGAGTCAGGGCTGAATGTGTGATGCCTACAGAAGACAAAGTGAATGTTAGGAAGGAAGTTTAGCAGATACCTCTGATAGCATGGATCTGGCAGAATTATGGAGCCACCATGAATGAGACCTACAGAAATAAAATCCAAACCAAGTAGGCACCCCAATGACACAGCAGAAAAGAAATAATTTACCTTTCCTTGCCCAAAAGACTCAGATGAATGAATAATTCTTTCAAAACTTCCAGTTCTCTCTGGCTTTTTACATGACTCCCAGCAGCTTTTTGCTCTCTGTGCTTCTCTTTCTTAAACCACTTTTTCTATCTCTGTTCACAATTCTGCTCCTATAACTTGCTCATGCAACACTAATCAGGGAGATTTTCTCAACAGGTGGTTCAAGCCCTAGGAATACCTGCTAAATTTCTGACATAACTGGAGATAAGATCTGAATAATAATAAATGTAATTCCCCATCTCTGTATGGCAATACCGATTTGTCTTGCTCCTGGTTTTTAATACAAATACACGCTTCTTAAGAAAACAGAAATATGCCCTTCTTGTACCACATTTTGAGTTATCTATGAGATAATTGACATAAACTTCACAGAGAGAGGTTTATTTGTTATTTAAATTCAACTGATGGAAAATTTATCCAAAGTAGAGCAGGATGCACTGATTTTCCTGTGGTTACTGGCTGAGATAAAGGATTCTTTTGGAGGCTGAGGAGAAAAAAGGGTTGCCATCAGACCTAGAGACCATCACAAATCTTAACTTGCTCATGCTCCATTTCCTCGGTGTATTTCCTTCACCCTGCCTATTGTAATGCAAGCACATTGCATTTTAAAGTGAAATAAATATCTTATCATGACAGACATTACTACTGCAGGTTTGGACACCTGGTGTGATAAACTCCTTCCCTGCTGCCTCCCAAGATGTTAGCATTGGGAGCCTTCATTTACATCATCCAGTTCAGTAATAGCAAACTCCCCCTCCAATGAACTCCTCTTCTAGATACTCCTTTCCAGAAACTTTTTTAAAAATCCAAGAATGTTAGAGCCATTCAGTTATGATTTTTTTTCTAGAATGAATTTTCCTGCACAATTATGGCTGTTTTTCTTCCAAAGACTTCTCTCACGCCAGAGTCATTATTTACCCCGGTGGGAGATGCCATGGTTTGGTCTAAAATTATAATCATCTAATACTTGGACTGTAGTTAGATTAGTAGATTTCCTTGAAGCTGAGATTAAGCTCATCAGGCTGCCATTCTTGAAACTGATATTTTATTCAGTTAAAAAAGAATAATAATTTTTATTCTAAGTACAGGCTGGATTTTCCCTTTTAAAGGGAACAGCTGCTATTTTTAATGATTTATTGCCAGTATCTTCCCTCTTTTGCACTTTATTTCTTTCAGAACCCCCCCGATGAATACCATCTGGTTCAAGTGATTTACTATGCTTGCATTTCATGAGCTGCTCCACGACATCCCAAATTAAGACAAGGAAAATATAATCTGAGTTTCAGGAAAATCTTTCTGACAGATCTATTAGACTGTGGAGTAATCTTTCAGTGGGAGTCTCATTGTCTGAGACATTTATAGCAAGACTGGACAAAGAATTGGTAAAACATACTTCAGGGGACAATTCTGCATAAGCAGAAGGATAGTATAGATACATGACTGAAATTGAAACACAAAAAATTTTAAGAGAATGATTTTCCATCAGAAAATGCAGTTCTGCAGATAAAATTAAAAGTACTTTGCTAAACTGTATGAATTTGGGTGAGTACTATTGAAGAGAGAAATAAAAAGTAGAAGGATTATAATGTCAAAATGTCACATTGAAGTATTTATTCTCTGAATAGAGTTTAATTTTTTAAATGAAATTTTTATTTATTCTATTTCTATACTACATTCTGAAGCAGAAATCAAACTAAATGGTAAATGTTTCCAAATTAGCCCAAATGTATTGTTCTTCCATCTAGAATTGTACTTCCTAGAGAAATACAGAAAAGCATAGGTTTTTTTCCTGTCAAAAATGAAAGCAAATAAGAAATACAACTTGACCACTGAAAATTGCCTTCCAACCATGGCAAATGACATCTCTATGTTCCATGTTTACAGAACATTTCTCTGCATTTGCCCTTTTACTTTGTCATTTCAGTGCCTTGTGCCTCAGTTCCTTCCAGATTAAAAGCAATAGGAATGTGCATTTTTCTCTCAGAAGCTGGACTGAAAGGCATTTCATAACAGCTTAGATTTTTATTAGTGAATTTCTTTTTCATTCCCTGTGGCTTGGCTACTTTATTGTCCTCAGGTTGCCCTGCAATTTTATTCTGCTTTTATTGATGTGTTTTATCCTTCCAGCTGTAATATAATTGGAAATCTTAATCACAGTTGAAATATCTCCAAAGACAGACTTGGAGAAGCAGTCAACACTGAGGTGAACTGCGTATTTTTTTTTCTAAAGCATAGCTGGTCACAGAAGTTCATTGAAACCTTTCTGTCCTTTTCAAGAGTAGGAGACAAAATACAGGTTTCTTTTGTAAACAAACCAACTTTCAAAAGTCCCAAACCCCATATTAAATTTTGAAGTCCTGGGATCTGGCCAGTTCTTGATAACATTCAAAATTACTGTCCTTAGAAGCAGAAAGTCTCTATATTTGAAGACTGACTCTCGCTTCCTCTTTCTAAAGGAAGCAGCTTTCTGAAAGTGGTTTGTTTGCCCTTTGATCTATGGACCCTTTTGGGTCTTCCCCTCATTTAATCTCTTTCCTCACAAAAATGCTCTCTTCTGCCACCATCTTCTGCTCTCAGTGGCAAACTACCTTGCTGTCTCTAATGAGTCCTTCATGCTTCCCACACACATCTTGCCTCCTTGGAGACGGTCGGAACGACAGGAGGGTTCCTTTCCTGTTCTCTGGGCTCCATCTGTGTTTCACAGAGGACTGGCAGAGTGAAGCTTTCCTGTCCCCATCTGCAGAACCAAGTTGCCTACAGGCAAGCACCACGTCCAGAGATATCTGATATCTCAGCAACTATCTGATCATACTTTGCAAGGGTAAGGTTGCTAAGGCCCCCCAGCTACCATAGGTACCTTTGAGGATCTTCATCCTATATTTTATCCCAGTAGAAGGTAGATGCAAACTGGGCATCTTCTGGCACTATCTCATATGATGCTCTGCATCAAGAGACACAGACATTTAGCAGGGTATGGAGAAAGGAGGTGTTTGGTGGCCCTATTTTTCAGCTTTTTAACAAAGAGAAAACTAAAAAATGGCAACCTGGAGGCTCACACAGCCTTGAAAGAGAAACTTCCCTGAAGCTGAGCTGCAGCACAGGAGGTGGAAAGAGATCTCTGGCTTCTGTTACAGGCAGTAGCTTAGAGAAATAATGTCCCATGGCTAATTTGGTAAGAAGTGAGAGAAAAAGGAAAGCCCCGGATAGGTAGAAAAAGGTAGGAAATGTGATTGAAAGATTGAATTTCTGAAGGGTTTCTTGTCATAATGCACATAACCACACCAGGCTGTAAGGAAAAATCTGCTGTAGAACTCAAATCACTAGTGCTTATCTGTACCTACTGTAATATAAATGCACCACTCTCATACATTTTCAACACGCCCCTGGATTGCTCTAGGCAATATCTGAATTCATTGTGTATCTTTTTTTCTGTATATCTTGCACATATGGGAGAGCAAAGAGTAAAACTCAAGTAAGAGAAGAATAGTCGAAAATAAGTCCTAGAAGTTTAGGCAATGGATCAGGAAGAACATTCTTATTTCATCTTTGATTTAAAAAGCATAAATGGAATCGCTTGCCACTCTACTTATGCAAAAGAAAAAAAATGACAAACATTATCAATTGTACTGAATCTACATTAGGAAGGACAAGACTCCTGTGAAAACAGTGCTGAGGTACAATGGACCGTGTTACTTTCTAGCTTAAGGGGATAAGTTATTGCCAGATCAAAGAGGTCAAGTTGTAAGTAACAGTGGTTACTTCAGATTCAGGGAATGCCATTAAAGTTAAAAGCAGTTGTAATGCAACTTAATGCCTTTGCCTGTTTTATTTACATCTTATTCCTAGCATTTAACGAAAAGGTTATGGAAAAAAATAGCCACCTGTGGGCAGAAGGGAATTTCATTATGATCTCACTTTTAATTATTCAGTGTTCAATGGTTAGATTCTGACACTTCTATTCACATCATTGCCTTACTCCGTAAATACTTTATCTAGTTTCAACAGAACTATGTCTTTACCCCCATAAAATCAAGAGGATGGGAATCTGACTTTTAAATTCTGCAGGAAAAAAATCACTGTAGTTTATTCTTGATGTTTGCTGTCCCACATGGAACAAGACAAAATATTTCAAATTCTTCCTTTGGTTAGCAGATTTCTCTTTAGATACGTAACTGATTCAATGACTGGACACACTGCCAGTAAAGCATTATCTTTGGACATATATTGCTTATCTTAAAAGTAATATTTTATTATCAAGCTAAAATAATCATGTCTTTTCCACTAAATGGGAAAGGTGAAAATCAGAGAATATTGGAAATCAGCTGCAAGTGGCCACGCTATTCACTGATCATCTGTAATGCAAACAGAAGGCACAGTGCTCAATAAATAAGAAGCCTGCACACTTCTGCCCACTTCCAAACCCAAAATCTAGGCAACTCCATTAAGTACCTTCAACAGTTGAAGTCAATTAATTTGGAGTGGCAGCATACAAGTAGCCTGATTTGTTTTATTTACGAGTCACTTGTCTCAGGTCTCACCTTCTAATAGGAACTTAGGCTGGTGCCTCTAAATACATGGCATCTTGAAAGTGAATTTTAGTGCTCCTGAGAGACGCTGCAGTTTGATTTCTGACTCCAGGTCACAAGACTATCAAGTGAATTTCTATTTTCTCACTTTTCTGGGCAAGCAGGTCAGGGGGTCTCCTGTGAGACTGATTAAACTAGACAAAAGTGGATCATGCTCTGGTCTGGATAAAAATACATGCTTGAGAATCACAGTGGTAAAAGCTAACACTAGTCCAAATAGTCTTGTAAGGGATAGGAGGATTGGAATGCTACTGGCTTACAAGAACATTTTAATTACTGTAACTCTAGTTTCATCTATAAAGAAATACTATAAAATGCCTGTTGGAATATTTTCATGCCACATCTAGATTCATTAGCTCATTTAAAACGCAGTGCTAAAATCAGTGCATTAGCTGAGGTCATTACAATACTGCTATCAGATAATTTCAGTGCTTACGCTAATTAAAATGATGGCACTATAAAAGAAGAAACCCATCTTGTGAGGCTCAAAGGCTCTTTTGGAGAGAGGAATTACCCTCCCTGGGCTGCATGCCCCTGAATGCAGCTGCCCTTGCTGCAGGCCCTTGCTAGGGGTAAGTATAAACATATTTGTAGAAGCTGATGTCCCAGGTAATACAGAAATACTGGCAACTAAA
The DNA here is from genome assembly GCA_013397195.1 of Hylia prasina. Lineage (NCBI taxonomy): Eukaryota > Metazoa > Chordata > Aves > Passeriformes > Sylviidae > Hylia > Hylia prasina. Next base: position 58,578 of record VYXD01007334.1, read on the forward strand.
CATTTGGTGTTTACTTTCCCAGGGGAAGGACAGTCTTTGGGAGAAGCCACTTTGGTTTCTTGGTTTCTGTAGCCCCTGCCATGGTGGACATGGGGGTAATCCTGGAGACCACTTCAAATCAACTGACTTTCCTGTGACCGATTTGAATCTTGAATCTTTACTTTAAACACTTTCAGGCACTGTGTGACTTGATTTACCCCCCAGAAACAGGTTTTTTCCTCCTAATTTTCTTTTTTTCACAAGCACTGAGGTAAAAGGGTGGAAAATGCTAACAAATGTTAAAAACCCATTACAAGGTTCTCCCAGGTGCTACTGTCCCCTATTGCTACCAGAAGGCAATAAAACTTACTTAAACCCAATGCTGCGCCTTCTTTAGAATGAAAAATTACTTTTACTCTCTGCAGCATGGTTAACAATAAAAAAACAACTCTGATATAGCTTTAACATTTGTAAAAACAGCTATTTTACAAATACTTTTGACATAACTGCTATTTCAAAGTCTACTAAAGGTTATCATGGATTAAGATTTATATACTAAATCTGGCTGGCCATTACAACATAATATCTAGATACTTATGGTGAAATCATCATGTAGGCAAGATAAAATTAGCTTCAAATTTTTAGCTTTACAGAGAAAATAATTTCATTATGGATTTAATTTTTTGAATCTTCACAGACAGAAAAAAGAATGTGCAAAGGAAAAAAGACACCTCAGCTTTTAAATGTATTTTCTTCATGAGAAGTTACTGAAGCAGAACATGAACCAGCCTGTTCCTAGATTTATGAAAGAAATCTTCAAAATTTAGTTTAGACCTTTCTTTTCAAAGAGATTATGTTCTATGTTCTATTCCTTCTTTGCTCTATTGTATCAAGAACATAAAAGTCATATTGGTCATGATTATAAGAGATTATATGGTTTTACAGCTTCATATGCAGGAAAGTGATATGGTGTTTCTGAGCAAATTAGAGAGTGTACACAGAAATGATGCAATTTCAAAAAATGAAGAGTAGAATTGATTTTCATTGAGTTGAACAAAATTTTAATGGCTGAGATCATAGGTGGAATTCATTGCATACCAAAACTTCACACTTTAGGTTAGAAGTAAAGCCACACCTTTCTTAGGCGACAGGTCTAGATGAGATTCTGATAACTGCTTAAGTAAACTTGAAGCAATTTTACCTGAATTAAGAACCACATACCCCCTAATGTGATATCTAACTCTAGTGCCACTATATTAGCCTAGTGCAGAGTGTGGGGAATTTTTGAGTGGCTTGATTTGATTTCCTTTTTTTCAGCAACACATCTAATCTGATATAAATATTGCTGTGGATGGCCCAGAGCTTGTATACATGGAGATATTTTCCCACCAGCTATAGAGTAAAGACAGTTTATTCCTTAAACCTGTGACAATATGATTCCTCCAGATGGACTCCAGCGCTGTGTAACAAGGAGTGGGTCTGAAGTAATGACTTTGGTTAAAAAGCTCTGTTTCATAACCAACTCTTAAATCATCCACACTGCAGAATAAGATATTTGGATTACAGAAGGTGTTAGCAGTCATGGGTCAGAGAGAAAGATGCTATCCAAAAACCATCATGAGTCAATTAGACATAAAGATGCTGCTGTGGATGGTGAACTCACTCATAAGCCTTTTGTTCAATAGTAGATACCAAGGAAAAGCATGGGAAAGGGCCATTAGGGTGGAAAACGTTACAGGGTGGAGGAAAGACTAGCAAAAGATGGAAATACAATTAAAGACCAAAAATTAATAAGATGTCATTCTCATAGGTAGAAGAGAATAGATCAGGGTCAGTGCCTGGACTGATGTACCCATCAACATGAGAACATTGTGGCACTGAACTGAAATTTTATTTCTTCTGCTGTGGCAGGGACAAAGATAACTGGGAGACTTGGCATGGGTTCCACGCAAACAGAGTAGCAGAGCACATCACTCATATAATTTTCTTGTAATTGGAGATTGGGGCCCCTCTAGGCTCTCAGAGCACAAAAGCTCTGCATTCCTGGCTTGGTGCACACCTCAGCTGCCTGGATTCTGCCTTCAGTCAAGACCCAGGCACGGACCTCAATGTCCTGCTGGTGAGGCCATCAGGTCATCATATAAGGCAACTTGTTTTCAACAAGGTGGCAATGAGCAGCCTGTGACAATTGCCACAATGTGTATTCCCAGCAAAAGACAGCACAAAGTTAAGAAAGAAACTGAGGCAGCAGCTCAACCTCTGCTCTTTAGTATACCTCAGCTTGCATCCAAGATTCTCGAAGGAAAAATGACATCTTAAAATTTTAATTCAAAGATGGTATAGTATTCTCAAATACATTCAGGAAAGGGGCTAATGTAATTATCAACAACATTTATAAACACTCTGAGTAGAAATTTGTATGCACACCTGTAATAAGCATTTTACCTAAAAAAAGTATTTCTCCTGCCATTTTCTAACAGAAACCTGCCCCAATAAGTGTGAGTTTTAAGCCCTTTTGAAATGAGGTGACATTTTATACAGGTGTCCATAAAGTGATACCATTCCATTTATGGAAATGGCAGAGGAATCTACTTTGTTTGTTTGCAAACTCTCTTTGGTATTATCTGCCAAACCCCAATTAAACATACTTTGGTATCATATAAAAAGAGTGCATATGCACCAACTAAGCCGAAGACTTAATTAGCTGAAATATGCCAGCTCCATACCAAGGGAACCATGAATATTCATTGGCTCAGTTACAGAACAGGTAATCAACTATTCCCTTTATGAATTATGTCAATAGCACCATCAGTTACTGTGTATTTTCTCAGAAAGCAATTTTTAAAAAACATTCCAAGTGCATAGTTCATGCCTTTTGAGAATTATACACACACATACATACCCTATATATGCAATTAGGAATATAAATAAGCATACCTGAAATTATTCTGAGCTTCAGAACACCATTAGATATTTTAAAATGTGAGAGTGCAACGGTCCTAGAAACTGAGCTTGGCAGTTCACATTGAATGTTGTTCATACACTCAGGACTCAAAGCTGTGAGTACACAGCAGCACCACATATTTTGCAAGTCCATGGGGCACTTATGCAAGCAGACTCAAGGCATGCAGAGTCAGTATTTGCGAGAAAAGTTGCTCCTTCAAGCTGAAAGGGGAGTAGGAAAATAGAGCATGGCAGAGGGAAAATCAGTTCTAATGCAGAAACAAAGAACTAAAATTTTGCTTTGCTTGCTGTTGGTCTGTATGAATGAGAGTCATGTCTTTTCTAACCCTTCATTTCATGGAGGTAAGATCTACAAGCAGCTGTATTACCCTACAGCTCTGGTGAGACTTCTTATTATTTACTCCTGTATGCCGCCACATAAGGTTGTTGTGCTGTGTGTGAAAATCACCACAGATGACAGAGAAGGAGCCTCTACATCTCCCTAGAACTAACCCATATTACTTTGGCATTTTCCCATGATAGCATTTAGCTTCTTCCTACTTAAAGCCTTAGTGATTAAGAATTAAATTGCTTGTAGGAAGACGCCTTGCCTCACTGAATTGTTCTTACAAACAGTTACTGAAAGGTCTCTGAAAATTACCAGTGGTGGCCAGTGTATTTCTCTTCCTGTGGCCATCTGCAACACAGCTTCAGGACTGAGGGAAAAGGGAACACAGGGGAAAGCAGAAGCTGTGCCAAAACAAGAACAAGCTACACACAAAGGGCTGGTGGCTTCTGGGTAAAAATGAGCAGACAAAACCAAATCCTGTCTATATGTCAATGCAGCCCTTATTGTGTTGTTAGCACTCACTTAAATATGTAAATATTTTTGCTCTTCTAGAAATTAAGATCACTTGTCTCCATAAATTCTGAACAGGTACAGGATCAAATTGTGGAGGTTCATTTTCATATTTATTGTACTACCAAAAATGCAGTGCTATTAGCATCTGCTTCATATGGTCTTTACTGCGGACTGCAGAGAGAAATGTTAGCCTCTCTCTCTAAACTAGCAAAATAACAGTTCTCAGGAAAGATGTTAAATCCGGGTAGCTAGTATGCTTCTAAATAGATAATATAAATATTGTATGATTTTTGAGATTCTTTCCAAGTTTGTTTGAAGATTAGAGAAACTCAAGGTATTCATAGTATTTCCTTTAGCGGCAGGTATTTTTGTCTTTACAATTTATTTTCTTGCATTATGGCCATCAGGCTCTGTTAAACCAGTTATTCTTTCCAGCTTCTTAGGGAACAGTCAACAAATAGCATGTAATTATGCAACTGATGTTAACTTTGGAAAAGATCTCTAAAATCATTGATTCCAACCATTAACCTATGGGAATGGAAATAATGCTCCAGAAGAAAGTTTTAATACTTGTTTAATTTTGTGAAACTCCTGTGCATGGGCTGGACAGAGAAAGAGAGGGCTGTGTAGCATTTCACAGGACACAGAAAAACCAAGTCATTTCCCTGGATCTGCTCCCCCTTCACACTGCCTGACATTGAACTGTGACTTCACAGGATTACAGAGTGTTTAAGGTTGGAAGGGACCTCTGGAGGTCATCTGATCCAATCCCTCTGTTAAAGGAGGCTCACTTAGGGACACCTTCCCAGGACCACATCCAGCCAGCCTTTGAATATCTTTAATGGCACAACTGACAACTGCATAATGCAATTGCAATCTTATATTAGGAGATGAGAACCATAAATATTTCACAATAGTGAAACAAATGGAGAGAAACAAGACTTGCTGCTTCTACTGCTGCTCAGTACAGGGTGTCCAGTGAGCACAGGCACTTCTGCTCATTTCCCTGGAATTTGGTCTTTCTCCCTTAGGTTTACATAATTTATCCCTTGAAAATTTACAGTCCACACCCAGCCTTTCACAGTCCTTCATATCCTTGCATCCAGCTTTATTTTCTCATCTCTTCTCTTTCACTTTGCTGCTTCCTTACCCTTAATATATTCTTTTTCTACAGCCAGACACAAATCAGTCACACAGATATTGCCATGCCCATTCACCACTGGATTCTGGCTTTCTTTTTATTTATTTGTCCAATCTTCTTTTCTTTATGAGTGCTATTTCATCTTTCTGTTTGCCCAGTCTCAGCATCTCCTTTGGGCCCTTTATGATTCCTGATCATCTTCTCATTACTATATTCTCATGTCTTTTCCCCATTCAGCTAATTCCTGATTTGATTAAATTTTGTGTGTCCTACAAAAACACCCACACTCCAAAAAAACCTGGTCCTGTTCTATTCTAGTTTCTCTTCCTACCTCCTTTTCCTTGAATCCAATAGCTGATTCCTTTTTCTACCATCTTTTTTATTACTTTTTTTGTAAAAAGACCTACACCCTGAAGCTAGAACAGATTTTCTGATGTGGAAGCTTTTGAAAGCTTATAACCTTAGAAAAATTGTCTGGTACCATAGTCCTCCATGCCCTAAGTTGTACTGTCAGCTCTTTATTAAGATACATGTTAAACTACATCATTGAAGGCTCCAAAATGGAAGCATTTGGCTGATTGGATATTTTCCCTAAGATATTCAAAGAGAAATATGACCAACATAGAAAATGTCAATCTCCATGTGAAGAAATTAAAATTTAAAAGCACTTGAGAATGTTATCATAGTGCACAACGTTGGAGAGCCTTAAATAAAAATCTCTGTGTGATACCTAGCAAGGTAAGGCACAATTCATAAAATATTCTCTTTTCTGTTCGTTTCAACAGCCTTGACTTTGCTGTAAAGCAAATCTGTAGTTTAATGGTACAGCCTGTAATGTTAGTAATACCCTGAAATAACTGAGATTACTGAACCAAGGAACATCTGCAGAGTGCATGGTCTGTTGCCACTCAAGGAGTAACATGAGACCTGTTTCCTTCACAAATAGGTAATTTTTGAAGTACCTGCTTGATCTCAAATGATGAGGTAGAGATCGTGTGCATTTCCTACCTTCCTGTGTGCACTGAGGAAAACAACTTTAAAGCAGGATGCCAGCTCTAAAGATTTGTGCTGGGAGGTTTTCTGTTTGCCTACCTAACAAAAGTGAATTGTGCACAATTATCCCAATGGTGTTTGGCCTAGAAAAAACCCTTTAATACTAAGAGATTACTAAGAAAAATAGAAATTCCAAAATAGGAACATGTCACTGCTGTTTGACTTTACCAAGAAGATCATGCAAGCAATTATTAAAATGCAACTTTTCCAAAAGAGAAAAATGCAACAGTAATTGGGCTATTTTGCTTTGCAAAGTCAGCAAAAGCTCTTAAAGACATGACATATTCCACTGATGTGGATGAGAATGCAAATTATTTGTTTCTTACCAGCATCTGTTGGTCATGTCAGATAAGAAGATTAACCATTCCATACATCTACTTATTCTCAAACACAAATAAGTGCTAACTTTATTCTCAGTTTCAGAAGGTCTAAAAATTCAGCAAAAGTAATCACTGGATGAAAAGATATTCTTGTGATGTTTGTGTTTTCATCAAAACTTCTAAAAACTATTCTCAACAGGTAAGTGAAACCAAAAGAGGAAAGCATGCTGCCAATTTAATAGAAGGAGATACTGACCAGCTAAGGAATATAAAGCAATGGAAATCATCAAAGATTAATTTAAACAGATTAGATTTAGACAGATAAATTATAGTGAAAAATTTTTGAGTATAAAAAAAGAACAAATACAAGAAAACTCACACACCAAAGAAATCAGTAAATAGCTAACTCCCTTCTCCTCCACCTCCAAATTCCCACACACATGCTGGTATTTTTCAATTCATTGTAAACTGGTGTTATAATTTAACCAGAAACAGTAATTTTTGCTCAGTAGTTTTGCACTTTAAGGACTTGTTTAACACTGTATGTACATTTGCAACGAACATCCTACTCATCTTCTGTATAAGTTACAAAACAGAAGTCATTCACTAGGAGTCCTGTTTACTCTGCTTTGTCCCAGTTTCTCTGTAAACTACTATGGAACTTCATGCCTATACTTAGACCTATGTTGGATTATGATGAAATTTGATACCTAACAGCACAGATACTTTTCATACTTCCCCTTTCATGTAGTTTAGCTCTCCCTAATCATGTACATGTTCAGCTTGTTTCAAATGTTTCTCCTCACTTCTTTTTTATCAAGGAGTCTTCCATAGCTATTAATTTAATTTCCCACTCAGCTCTTGTCTCTTTATTCAAATTAGTGACCATTATTTACCTCTCTTTTGATGTTTATGTATCCTCCATGCTACACAAAAGGCTTTCCTTTATTTTGGGCTTGGGTGCATGCAGTGGGTGCATGGTGGTGTACACATGCACGTGTGCTTGTCTGACCCACCCACCCCTTCTAGAAATACATGCAGGGTTCTTGAAAACAGATTAGGGGCATAGAAGGAAAGCATTTTCTTTAAAATATTTCAGTCTGCTGTCAGTCTTATCCAGATGATCTTCCTTTGTCCAACAGTGCTGGGCTGAAACTATGTGCACATAGAGAGAGATACCAGAATCTGAAAATCAGTTGTAAGAAAGACAACTGGATCAAAGCAGGATTAAAATTTCTAACAGAGAGATAAGGTTAGCATAATAAGATTGCTGAATAGTTTCCCACCCTATTTTTCTGCAGTATAGCATGTTATTATTTTCTTTTTTTTTTCTTGCAGTAACCTTTTTGCCATTATACAGTATTTAACAAATAATTCTTTACTGACTTCTTAGAATTCAGTGGCAAAAGAGATGAATAGATAAAGGTCTGAGAATAGACATAAATAAGCTCTTCCACACTTTGGGAGTGGTAGTTCAATGGATGTATTTAGACAAGCATTTTTATAACAAAAAGCTATCCTCCAAGTGTAGTACTGGCATCAGTGTATGAATATGAAACAGAAGAATTTAAATTCAAGAGGAAATACTGTTAATGAGGAAGAACATGCTTTCTTGCTGAGTTACAAGTTGCCTCTCCCATTCCAGAGTATCAGAAATGTGCTAAAATGAATCCCAAGTAATGCATCTATGTGATTATTACAGTCATTTAATTCACCCTTTCTGTCAGGTCTTTTCCTCCTATTAGGAATTATTAATAACTCACATATAATTTCACACTGCTTACCTTTTCTACAAGGTTGGCTGATCTGCATATCAGCTGCTAACTAAAATCCTTACACTATTGAAAGGAAAAATAAATTTCCTTCAACTGTACAGTGGCTTGTTTACAGACTGAATATAGTCTAATTAGATCCCTAAACTGAAAAAAATAAACTTTAATATCAAAAGGTATAAAAGTAAGTTTTTACTTGAACCATGCAGGTGCATCTAGAATATAACACAGGGTCTGTAATAGACTGCATAGAATATAACATTGACCTGTACCAGGCTGCATCACTAAAGAGCTTCAGGCATCTCTGCACTTTGAGCAAAATCTAAGGATCTGATTAAAGAGGAATAACGTTGTACAGTAGTCCAATTTTGATTTGTTTTTATTTTAATACACTTCCTAGTTGAAGCCTCTAAGGATTGCTTTGGAAAACCATACCTCTAAATTATACTACCTTCAAATTATAAATGGCATAAAAGGAGGAGCTGGACTACAGCTAAATGCCAAATGTTCATTCCCAGTCAGAACTGCCAGTGAAGTACTCTCAGTTTTGGAATATGTCTTTCATGGCATACAGAATAACCCAGCTGTAAGAAGGGCTGCAGAATATCTTTCCTGCCTAAAACCTGCTTCATATTGGATTAATTTCAGCAAATGCTTGACTCAAAAAATCTGGATGTTAAAAAAATTAGGTTGGATCCCAGTTTTGATCCTCAAAACTTAGAAATGCTGGAATAGCATGTTGTTGTGTTTTTTTGTTTTTTGTCTAGTGGGGACCAAAAGCTGAAATAGATGGCTTAAGGGCTGGCACTGCTGCTCAAAAGTTTATCAGTTGTTTAGGTTTTCCCTGCTGTGGGACAGGGGTACCAGGATTCTGATCTCCTGGATTACACTGACTGTATTTTACTGTTCAGATACAAAGCACAGGGACACAAAGATACAGGAAAAGTATGGTATATAACTTTTATACTAATCAGAGTATGGCTCTGCTGAGCATGAAATGTAGATGAGCTCTAATGACAACTGTTATTTGATCCTGCAGGTATTTTGCTGTGGCGTTACTGGCAACATGCACAGGAAAGTATTATCTAAAGTCTATGGTGCTAAAGGAATTTAACACACAGAGGAAAATACATTCAGAACTCATAGGAAATACAGATTATCTTCTATTTCATAAAATGTGAATAGGAGTTCTATTTCCACTCAGTAGAACACAATTCCTATTGTTCTGGCCAAAAAAATCAAATTTCAAGGAAAGAAGAATGAATACAGACTGTGCATTTGGGCACATGTACTTCAAGTAGCAGTAGCACCTTAATTGATTCTGATACACTTGAAAAGTCATCTTTGTATGAAATTATTTTTATTGATTGTGAAAGGCACACCCAAGCTGCTTTTCTGCTCTCATTTATGTCAATTCAATGCCATTCAATTCAGCAGAGTTGAACAGAGAGCAGAATTGGGCCCCCAATGCCCAATCCAGGAAAAGGGAAGCTTATAACTCATTCATCAATATGACATTTCCTATCCTCAGGCATATAAATATAGTTTTAACTGTAACTTTAGGCAAAAAAGAACTTGAAGAGAATATTTTAAAGTTTATGTTTGTCTGATGCCTGAGACAACTTCAGAGAAACGTGATTTATTTACAGTAGACATAAATTCAGGCTGGGTCATTAATCAATTTTACTAGACTCTAGATACATGATTTTGGTACACAATTTTCCTGCACCTTTCATCTACAAAGTTTATTGGGGGAAAAAAAAAATAAATTCTGGATTATTTTGTTGCTCTGATATGAAACCCCTGCTTCAGGGCTTCTTTTCCAAAAGCAAATATTTTCCCAGGTAAGCAAGTAGGTGCAATGCAGTGATATTTTTTAATCTAGATATTAAACATGCCACACTTCCATACATGGGAGTATCTGTGAACTCATCCTTACAGGATCAGTGCAAACAGCAAATTTTAGCATTATGTTTTTAAAATGGTGATGCTAGGGCTGTAGCTTGCTTCAGGCATGCATGCAGGCTGCTTGGCATTAGCGTGCTAAAGCAGCATGAGCTGGCATTGATGCTCAAAGGCAGCATCCTGCTCCCACTTTACCCAGACCAACTACTGCTCTGCCTCCCTGTTTCTTGTTCCATGCAAAGAGCCAAAGGGAACAACTGGTTTGGGTTAAAAGTAACTCAGAAAATTATGAAAAATAGTTCTAACCCAGAGCAGCTCCTCAGCTTTATTCACAATAAAGGCTCATGTGTGTTTGCCCAACACAGGGGAAGCGTGGAGCAAGACCAGCCCCAGGTGACAGTGCTGGTGTCTGGTGACCCAAAGTGTGTGCCACTCCTCCTGGTGTCAGCAGAAAGCATGTCCCACTTTCTATTTCCGTCCCTTGTGACAGCATTGAAATCTTCCAAAGGGGAACTGAGCAATTCAAAGCATGTAGCAATCTTCTCAAGTCAGTAAACCAGAAAACAACAAAGAAATGCAAGATGTTTCTCATCACCATAGTGATGAACTGCTTGCAACCAAACAACACAATACTATTATTATTATTGTTATTTTTGTTGTTATTATTTATAACAGCTTATAAGACTGGTTTCAGAAATGCAGATTTATCTCAGTTCTGTGTATCAGTAGGTGTCTGAACACACAGATGGACAATCCACGCCATATAACCACAGTCTTGGTTTTCCTTCTGGTTCACAACATGGCAATAGCATTACCAACCCAACTTACAAGAAAGAAAGAAAGAAAATTAGATAATTCTGCTAGTAAGTTTGGGGGCACAGAGAAGGTAGAGGGACAGTACAGATATCCACTGGTCTGTAAATTTAGTGAAAGATCCTAAGATTTTTTCTTGGTAAATAAGATTCCTCTCCATTTAAATTCTCTCTCACCCTCTAAAAATTTCTTATTACCACACCTGTTCCATGTCAATGCCTCTACAAAGCTAACTTCCTTCCCCTGTTCTCCAGGCACCTCCACACCTCCTCCAACATGTGCACCACACAGAGATTTCTTTTTGTTTCCTCACAGGCTCTCTCCCATCCCCAGAACGTGCCCCTTATCTTAGTTTATCTCCTTTCATTGCTTGCCACTCAGCTCCTCCAAGGTGGTGCTGGAGAGTGCCCAGGGCTGCCTGAGTGAATTCACAGACCCCTCTCTGCACACTTAGTGCCTTTCCCCCCTCCAGGTAAGAGTGCAAGGTGGAAAAGAGCAGAGAGAGGGTGGCAGGGGAACATAAGCACCTGACAGAGCTCAGCCTGGGACATGGACTCACACCCTGTAACAATCATGCCAACAGAGGATTCTTACACTCTGCACAAAATATTTCAAACCTCCTATTTTTATCAGTGCAAGAGTGGCAGGGAAGATCAAAAAGCTAAAACATTAACTCTGTTGGGAAAACCCAGCACAAAGACCACAAGAAAAAATGTCCTGCAGTTTTTCTCTTTGCAGAATGTTCTGACAAACACTGTCAAAATTACTCAGTTTGCCTTTGGATTCAAAAAGAATAATACACATGAACTGCAAAGGCTATATTTTAGCACTGCCTATTGCAATCTAGTTTCCTTTCTACAGTATAAACTGTAGAGCTAAAGCCATATCCCTCAATATATCCCAGACAACCCTTAACTTTCATTTTCTTTCTACTAAAATAATTGCTGCTTCTTGCATATATATAAAAAAAAAGGTTTTCTTGTTGCATGGAAAATACCTTCAATAATCAAATTTAGTCACGGAGGAATCTGGATCTCTAGCAGGTCATGTAAACCATTTCACCCTACTCATATACATAATCAAATTGCACAAGGTAAAGATAAAATGAATTATCTGTAAGAATTCTCTAACTCTGTTGTTTCTATTGAAATAATTTCTCAGACTCCTGAGATAATTTGATTCACCCCGTACATAGCAAAAATTTCTTTTCTTGTTTGTTTTTTTCTTCAAAGGTTAAGAAAACTCCTTTTTATCTCTTTTTATTGTCCTTTACTTAACAAGAGGATTTTTGCATGCCAGAATTTTGATTTTATTTCCTTCCAATCTTCTCTTATGATATGCTACTTTTCTCCAAACTGTATCTCACAAAAAGAGATGCTGAAAGATACTGAATAAAATAACAGAAAAAGTTGAAATTAATTACCGTTATCAGTGTTTTGCATTAATCATGACTGTAGGAAAACAAATATAGTTTCATCTGATTCTTTTCTCTCAGTCAGATTCTGTTACACTTGTTTGGGTGGAGGATTACTTTCTTAGTCACATGAGCTCACTGAAATTAGCAGGATTATCACTGCAGCAAACATTTTTCATACGGAAAATGATGTCAGAACCTTGAATTATTTTCATATATCATACTGCAAGTGGTTCATTAGATTCTTTACCTCTAAACTGAAATATTTTTATTAAATATGTATTTGGTTCCCAAATTGTGGATCACCTTCAAGCAGCTGCCTACCTTTTGTTAGCACCCTACACCAAAAAATACCAGTTTTGCTCTCTAGCCTATGACTCTGATATGCAGAGACACTTTAATTGCTCAGCATTCCTGAGTAATCATTTTATGATGGGTTTATTGCCACCTCTCCCTTATCAGGGCATGGCACTGTTACAGACCCCAGTGATAAATTACCCTTTAGAGAGGCAGAAGACTGTGCCACTTTAACAAGTGCAATAAAGCACTTTTTATACCGTGAGAGTTCAGCGCATTTCCCATTCATCATACACCCTCAGTGATTTTACACAGATTTTACACTGTTGATTAGCTCATTAGTGGGGTTAATTGGATACATTAACTGGCAGAATTACAGCTTGACTATGAACCAGGGGCTGCAGCATTATAAATGACAGACAAACTACAGACATGCATGGCCAGCCTGAAGGAAGTTCTTCTCTTTGATTAACTTTCATTAGGTTTTAATTCTTCCCTTCTTTTATAATTGACTCTGCCTGAATATTTACTATAGCACAAAATGAATAAGGGGGTAGATTACATGAAGCTGCATTTTCTATGGCCAACTGTCCTAATGTCACAGATATTCAGAAGACAGCAACTAGGATATGAGCAGTAAGAAAACTTTGAACAGTTAGACCTTACAAATAAAGTGCACAAGCAGTCAAATCCTTGCTTTCCACAACCTGCTAGAAAACAGTGCCCACAGTAGCACATTTGGGGCCCAACCCTGTTCCCTGCACATAGCCAGAATTTTACAGATGGATTAGTGTGATATAAAAAGACAGGAAACATTTGTTGTCTGGGGGAAGCAGGATGGTGCCACCAAGGAGTTTTCTGCTTAACCCAAATTCTGCAGTGCTTCTGCAGCCGCTGGGATGATGTCGATAAAGGAGTCTGTGTTGCTACATCTCAGAGAAGCCCACAGGCCCCATCATTTTGTAGGCAGACTACTTTTCTCTCAGGGTAAGATGGCTTTGAACAATGCTGAATGATGGTTATAGAAGTTTAAAATTTAGTGATTTATTTTAAGGAAATTATTTGAGAGCTTTAACGGGGTTTTTACGCTGTTTTTCCCAAAGTTAGTTCTGACTACGTGAACCAAGGTTTTTCCACTTCAGGTATTTCATTTTAGCTGGTAAGAAGCCAAACTTTTTCCAGTTTGAATACCTCAGAAGGCCAAATGGGAAGGAAATCTGTCTGCTTCAGCCCTTGTGGCTCTTCCACCCCAATCAAAATCTCATTTTTCCCTTCTAACAACAATGCATGTAAACTTGGGGCAGATACCACATACAGAGCCACTTTGACCACCCTCTCTCTCTCTCACAAGAAAATCTCCTGCATTTGCACACTCTCACCTGCTTTACAAACAATGTCTCAAAATGCTGTTGGTAATCACATGTATCTCACAAGTTCTGGGCACCTACTCAAGCATTTGCTATGGCTGTCATTTTGTTTCATTCACCTTATTTCTCAGGGATGACAGATACAAACAAGTGTTCACATGGCCAAGAGGGTATTTCAACATGCAAATATAAGAAAAAAATGCCTTAATCGGTTGAGCACATAGCTAAAAATGTGGAGCAGGACCTCAGGCAAACTCATTTGACTACAGAAACAGGGATTACTTTTAATACCTCTCTACGCCTGTTTAGGCCAAAGCTCTTAACAGGATTTTGTTCAAGGGTTTTTGTTTTTTCATGTATGCCTCCAATTGTCAGCCTAAGATTATAGGTTGTTCTACTAGGAAAGAATATTGTATTTAATGAATGTGACCTAATTAGTAGGCACAGCTGAGTTTGTGACCTTCATTGTCACTTTCACTTGCCCATCTGGAAGGGAATATATTCCTTGGTCTTTTTTATTGAATGGGTCTGATTTCCATCACTGTACATTATCTTTTCTCATTTCAGTAAGATAGGCTGTGGGAAGAAAGCCCTTCATGTTTGCTTAGCTTCTGTTTAAGGCCTTTTTCATTTGCTTCTTAATTTCTGTGTTAAAAAATTCTCTAAGTTTTGGATTGCTACCAGTCTGAGGTTTTTTTTGTCTCATCTGGATAGACAGCACTTAGTGGTAAGTAGTAACAACATCAAAGCACTCTGGTATATTTCCTCTTAACTACCTATAAACCATTACTTTCCACATTATGTTATTATCTACAACAAAGTAACTACAAGCAATTTGAAAACTGAGGATGAAGTCTGTGGGTTGTAAAAGCCATGCCTATATCAGCGTGAAGAAGAGTAGTTTTGTTGTTGATTTTGTTCCAGTAGCTCCAGTTTCTGAAGCTGAAACACCATCTCAGAGACAATTACACATTTTTTATGGAATAAAGTCCTTAATAAATAGGATTCTAGACTTCACAGGTAAACAATTTATTAATTCAGCCCTGAAAGTGAGGCAGGATAAAAGCAAGTCAGCAGAAAAATGGATATCTTTTATTCCCACAGGTGGTTTTCTTATCTTAAAACAGAGTAGCTCTCAGAAACATCCAAGATGAGTATTTCTTCATATAGCTCTAAGAACATCATCACCCCTGGTTCTCCTGTCAATAATCTGGTTTCTTTTGGTCTGTCCCTTTGGGAACAAGGTTACTGTCTCATAAACCAGCAAGTGGTTAATATTATCCCTTAATTATCCGTAATGGTGTGAAGCTGGAAAGCAATATTGCATAGCTTGTAATATGAGTGTTAATATGCCTTACACTTACTGACAGGGAGATTGATCCTAGGTCTGTTTTAGCACCACCAGAAGGGAAGGCTCAGGCTGAGGTTTGTGCTGTCACACAGACATCACCACCAAGGCTGATGTTTTTATTCATCAAATAGCAGGTCTTTGCAAATGGCCCCACCAAAGTGAAAGGAAATGCCAACAGAGTGAGGTAATGATGCTCAATGTAAGTAAATATATTTGATCTTGGCTCAGTGTTTGCAAACTCTTCCTCTGGAAATCACGCTAGACATCAAAGACAGGAGTAACATGGTGTGACTGCAGAAGGAGGCTTCTGGCTCCCTTCACCCACAGGCACAAGAATGTGCCTTATTCTAAATGCATGAAAAGTGCCCTTCAAGTCAACAAGATTGTTCAGGCACCTAAGGCTAGACACTTGTGCAAGCACCTGGAGTGTTTGCACAGACATTATCCATGCTGCTGGAGCTTCAGAGCATTCCAAGACACTTTTAGCCCTAAAAACTCATCACATTATTGAGCCTCCCACAAGGGAGCTGATGAACATTGCTCCCAATCACCCTCGAAACAGAGCATATCAGGGCACAAGCACAGCACAGATCTGAGCTCTGCCTTGCTCCTCCAGCTTTTTCACACTCACAGCTGCTGCATTTACTTAAAAATCTGGAACTTCCTAAACAAACCAAAGGGAAAGCAAAAACTGAAGAGCTGTTTGCCCTGGTTTCTTGTCAAGTAAATCCTCCTTTTCCTAAGACAGGCTTTATTCCCTATTCATTAATATTCTTAGGCTAGCAAAGTTCAACCTCACCATGTGGGCAAGAGAAGCATGTGTCTACAGCCAAGGAATTTGGTTCACCAGTTTGCTCCTCCTTCCTGCCTGGCCATGCTACATCTGTGCTGGTTTTCTTCCCAGATCTTTTGAAATGAACTGACTAGTTAGTCATCTCTGAGGCAAATG
Source organism: Hylia prasina (assembly GCA_013397195.1). NCBI lineage: Eukaryota > Metazoa > Chordata > Aves > Passeriformes > Sylviidae > Hylia > Hylia prasina. The sequence goes on from VYXD01007334.1 coordinate 74,744, forward strand.
CAGGTGCAAAACCAGAAAGGCATGGCTGGTGGAATACAGCACGATACTTGTATCATTTTAGATACTGTGAATTTAAATAGTGTTTGACAAAATACTCTGAAGTTATTATAAGGGACCTGTGGGAGACCTAAGGAACTTGCTCTGCGTGGACAATAATTACTAACATTATCATCATCATTATTGTTGTTATTATTACTACATTATTGTCATAACCCATTACTATTTTATTACTAACATTATATGTCTATTGAATGTAGTCCAAGTTCATGCTGAAGATGGCTCTAAAGATATAATAGTCCAGATAATGCAGGTCCAGCACCTGAGAACATTACCTGGCCCTGCTTAATTCACTCCTGTAGGTAGACAGAACTAAGTAGATAGCTCTGAACCTCACCCTGTGCACAGGGACATGCAACAGGAGAGAGGCCTTTAGCAGCCACTTGGCTTAATGTGACTTTCAAAGACGATTGCCTGAGTCTCTGGAGTAACCACTGGCAGATGGTCTTTGAGAGATATTTTTGGGTTTAAATGTTTATTAGCTCACTATATGAACAATAATTTGTATTCAGGTTGCTATATGAACAGAAATTTGTATTCAGGTTAAGAACCTCATGAACAAGAAACCTGGAATAAAATGGTAAGTCCCAGGACATAAAAAATTAGTAAAATCTTGTATTTGTTGACTGCAGTCTGATTTACATTTTGAGAGTTCCAGCAAAAACTTTCAATTACTTTTGCCAGTGGACTTAAAAAAAGGAAATAATGTGATAATATTAAACCTTAATTCATCCATGGCTGTTGGTTTGGGAGAACTAATTTGTGATTTTACCATGAAAACAAACAGTGTGAAAGGTATGAAACTGCCTAGACTGTTGCTAAAAGGAAGAAAAGAACTTGCAGAGAAAAAGCTCCACACATAACTGGATGAATAATTACATGAAATAAGACACTGGAAGTCAACAGAGAATCTAAAGATGAGAATGGGAAAAAACCCCCAAACTTATTGCCAGAAACAAGCTGTGTGTCTTTAGGGACAAAATGCTGAAGAATTTAGTGAGAAATAGAAAAAGGCAAGCTGAACTAGAGCAGTCAAGTAGATTAAAAGTACCCCTAAAGTGTCCTTCAGGCACATGCTAAAAATCAGAGAGGAAAAGTGGGTTCTTATGTAAGAGTTACACAGGGTAGGCATTATGGATAGTGCAGCCATGAATTAAAAAACCCCAAACTTAAATATCTCACCTCAGTTTTTAAAAATGACAGTGACATGCTTTACTGGAGGCAATCCAAGTGACTGAATTGGGAATCTCAGCCAAAATAGGCATTGCTTAGGTAACCTTGCTCAGATAACAAAGGAAGAGCCACTATTTAGGAAAAGAAAAAAAAATCATCAGGTATCTGTTGGCCAGCTAGCTTCTCAAAATTTTGCAAAGCTGGAGAACAACTTATGAGGAAAAAGCTAAAAAGGACTTAAATAGAGTATTGATTTACTAAAGATAGTCTCATACTCATCTGACACCTTTTTTGACACAACAGATATCTAAGAAAGGGCAGCATATTACAAGTTAACAGTGTATGCAGCTGAGGCTGATAACAAAGTCAGAGTAGTTTTTTAAAAATAATTTGGTTTTTTAATGTCACAGTTTCTGTATAGTTATTTATTCTCTTCTGGATGATCTGAGTTATATTTTGTTGGTAGAAAAATTGTAGGAATAAGTAATTTGTTCAACAGCAGAATCCTTGTAAGGTGTCCAGTCTGTTTGTTGTTGCTGCTGCTTCCTTACATATTTAGCTTTCTAGCTACTCTATGATTCATATTCCATAATGCAATTTTCACCACTTTCCTTCCCTCTGAATTGATGTTTCTTTCCACTGCTGTTAGCTAACATGTTATTCAAATTCAAAACATTATTATATTTCTCCGTCTCTTGCTCACTCATCCTTTTTTTTAAAAGATCAAGCCTTATTAACATCCTAGCTCCAATTGCTCCTTTTTTTCCTCTATGCATACAGCATGACTTCAAGTTTAGCATGGAAAAAAGGCTTCTTTCCCACGATTTATCAGGGAAATTTAGTTTCCACACTTCCTAGTGTTCCCTCTTCTATATCCCAGTTTTTACTCCTCACTAATTTGTTGCAAACACACACGCAAATACTCTATTATTTTGTTTCTGGACAAAGATTTTTAGCTATTCTTCCCCCACTCACAATTGCATTCTCTGTTATTTCAGCAGTAGATTTCCCTTCATACTTTGACCATTATAAGGTATATTCAAATTGTTCCATAGCCAGCTTTTAAAAGCTATGTTAATCAAGTAATGCACACAGCCATTGCAACTGGCTGTAAATGTGAGCCAGGATTATAAATCAGTTGTCAAAGTAACTTTTTGTGTCAAAAAGAGTGGCTTTTATGAGCCTTGGTCCTTTTTAGAGCACTTTATGAAAATACCTGTAATCTGAAGGTTTTAAAATACCGACCATCCTACTGTGGGCAAGTTTTTGATTGCTGTTTTCTTGAGAACTGGAGCTGATGTACTTTATAATTAGGTTAAGAAATTTATAACCCACCCTCGATTAGCCACCAAAGCAGATTCTTTAAAATGAAGGAGTTACAAGGTATATTCCCCATTAGATTCACATGTCAAGGTTAAGTAGTTTGGATGGATGGTGAAGAAAATATGCAGAAACATGTCAACAGCCACATAGCTATTATTTATGATCTGCAGAATTCTGCTCTCAGCAGCAAGCGTGTATGTGGAGCCAGGCACTGCAATCAGTTGCATAAGGCAGTCCAATTCCACTAACACCATATCACACCACCTCTCAGGTCGCTGCCTCCTCTGACGTTTGGAGAGGTGGACAGTGTGCTATCACCCAGCAGGCCCTCAGTTTCTTCTCCCTGTGATGACCTGTGACCTCAGAAGGAATGGCTGGAGCCCACTTGGTTTTTCATATGGGGTGTCCTTGGCCATAGAATAGCTTTTATTATTTCTGTGGTGAGGTCTGTCATGCCTATTCTCTTGTTTGACTCACTTGGATTTCAAATAAGTTGTCCTTAAACTATGACTACAGATAATAGGAAAAAAAAAAAAGTAGAAAGTGAACCAACATGATTACAACATCTAAATTTAAATATATCTCTGCATGTACTTCTTGGAAGACTTGGTTAACACTATGATATCTGTCATATCTCCTCAGCCAAATCTCAACCCCTTCAAGTCTCAGGTGAAAAGTGGAAAAATAGCTGAATCATGCAATGATTCCCAAAATCATCAGCTCTGAGACACAGTGCTCCCTCTTGGAAATGCAGCAGCTGTCACTGACAAGCCTTGATGTCAGCTTCCTTCCTCCCTAGCCAGGCAATGGAGGTGACTCCACCTGGGACATTATCCCAACGGACAGAGGTGATCTCTGGAATGGACAGAAATGACCAAAATACTTCTCTGCTTCTGAGACGTTTGGTGCAAGAGTGTGGACGTGACCTGTCTGGTCTGGTGTGAAAGCCCAGACAGCAGAGAAATGAAAGGTGACTGAAGGAGGGCAGAGCTACATGACTGTTTTTCCTGACTGTGAGCTGAAGTATTTCCTTGCTCAAATCTAGTCAACAGAGCAGAGCTGGTCAGAGGTGAAGGACAAACCTTTTAACAGGGATCAATCCCTGTTAAAAGGATCCTCTGTTCCAGAGGAGTGCAGTGTGCAGGGGAAGCCGATGACCAAACCAACCAGTTCTCTCTGCATCATGACTTGCAGGTTTGGTTTTCTGCAGGTTACCAGAGAGACATTAAGGAAAAAGCTCTGTCAGAACTGAATGTCAGGAGTTTTGAATGCCGGCACTCACGTGGCTCACTCCAGAGACTGTCATACCTAAATGCTAAGCAGTTCCTTCTTTCTCTCAAGTCATTATCAGCACATGCCACCTCAGCAGGGCTTGTGCAAGACCCTGACATTCAGGCTATGTGTCCCTAGTAGTCAATGGTTCCCCAGCTTTATTAGATATCCTATGGATAGATTTTACAAGTGGCTTTCCCTTGTAAACGGAATAGCCTGTTCCCCAATGAACTCCTAGAAGAGCCAACAGAAGTTGCTCCATGTGTTTTTCTCCTTGAGAACTATTGTTCTCAATTATTCATATTCTTTCAGGTTTAAACGCATGCACATGCATACAAAAATACAGACAGAGCATGCCTGAGCCCATAAATCTGACTCACCACATGTTAACACAGTGAATAACAAGTTCCTAACGGGAATATATCTGCACTTTTCCTTCCAAAATGTGTTGTTCAGAAAACATTCAAGTTCAGTCTCACTAAAATAATCAGTCACATTTAAAAACCAAGATATTTAGTGCAGCTAATATATTATTGAAACTGAGTACTAGAAAAAAATCTGGTGCATAACTTACCCTCCTTCAGAGGGTTAGGAGCGTCTCTGCCGATGTGAGAGTCTGAAATGTTAATGGCTAATAACTCAAATGATTGACCATTTGTAAAAGCAGTGGATGCTTTGCTGACAATGTGCAAGGGAACCACTTGGGTGCAGAGGGGGTGAGCACCCACCATCAAGGGCTACAAGCTGGGTTTTGACCAGATGGGCAAGAAGACCGATAAGAATCAGACCCTGCTAAGGTGGGATAGTGCTTTTTTTATCATTCCAGTGTCCTCCCTTACACAACTGGCTCAGTTGTAAAAGTCCCCCCTCTCCATCACGGGAGATACTGGGTCAATGTATCCCTGAAGGTGTTCATCCTTTCTGATGGGACATAATTGGCTCAACTACACTGCATGGGAGGCAGCTGTCATGTCTTACAGAATGTCATAACTGCCACAACCCATCAAAGATACCCAAAGTGCCCACAGACTAATTTCTGGGGCCTTTCACCAGAGGACTGGGCATGATCCACAATATTGCAATAGATTCACAGTGTTTCCTCAGACTGGGTAAAACTCCAGGGACAGTACTGGGTGTTCCCAGGTAAACTTGAATCTATATTAAGCTGTTGAACTCTAGGTCTTGTGGGCTTCCCCCATCCCCAGGGATCAACACTGTGACCATCTGACACCAAAATTGTAACAACCAAGTCTTGTTTCCGGATCCACAGGTGGTGGTATCTTTCTACTCATATCCTTTCTCTTTCTTTTCCTTATGTATTTTCTTAAGTGTTATTTTTATGCTTTATATTGCTATATCACCATAGATAATAACCAAAATGGCTACATATCTCCTTTCCATTGCAACTAATTTGTTCTAAAATAAACACTACACACACACACACACATATATATACGTGCATATATATACACACATATACATATAGCCACTAGTCATTTCATGCTGTTTCACTCTAATCCACCCCAGGGGATCCCTTATTAAGAAGAATCTTACCCTTGGGTTGTAACAGCAGAGAGTGAGTAAGAAACTGCCCTTCACAGGAGCAAGATACCAGGTAAGGGGAGGGAGTTGTCTTCCCATCTGCTAAGCTGCCATTTAGCATTGAAAACTCTTGTTTACAATTTCACACAAAGTGCTCAGTGATGAGAGCTTACCCACTGCTATCCAGGTTTTGTCAGACCCTCACTTATGGTGACAATTATCTGGCTCTACCTGCTCGCACCCCTGATGTCAGCGGAGGCACTGATGACAGACCCTGGCCCTGTGCCTTCTGTATTAATACTTACATTATGATTCTTTCACTGCTGATAGATAAAGTTATTTCAATTATTCTGAGGGATGCTTCCTCTGCTTTGTATTTTGCACACAGGGCTTTACACTGATAATCTAGGCAAAGTGTGTCTTTTTGTAGTTAAACAAAAAAAAGCAATTCCCTCGAAGATCTTATAGTGTTTGCATATGACAGAGGAGATTTACAGACAAATTATATTTTAGTACATTCTCACTAGATCTGTACTGTTAAGATATTCAGAAACACTGGGAACATAAATCCAGAAACTTCAAGCAATTGGTGACATGTTGCTAGGTTTAGAAACAATCCAATAATGTCATATTTTGGAGGTAAGATAGTTTCAGTCTAGTAGCATCTTAAAGCTCATAGCTCACATTACTGAGTTCATATTTCATGGAAGTTACACGTACATAGATTTCAGTTTTGCTACAAATCCAACAAATTGCAAAAGGAAATGTCACACCAAAACATAAGAGAGCAGAGAAAATATGAGACAAAGTGTTACTTTTCCTAGAGAATTCCAAGCATCAGCTGTAATACAAAATTCCAGTGCAACAGACACTATGTTAGATACGGGACACCTGCTTATCCTGCTTCAAATGTAAAACTTTGGGATATTCACTCTTTCAGTAACCTGAACACATGCCACATGCCTTTAGAAGCTGTGTATAAGCCCATGATTTAGCTGGTATTCACTTTGACTGCATTCAGTGAAAACTACATGGGAGCTGTATACAATGGCAACTAGGCAGTGTGAGGCACTCACTAGACCATGATTGACACAAGGCTGTGTAGTTGGACAACCTTAGGAAACATGGAGTGCTTCACCTAGCTAGAAATATAATGTCAGAAGAAATCTACCTAGCTCCTTTTCTCTTTTAATGAGATTTTTACTCTTCTCTGGCAGTACAAATCATCCAGTGAAGTATCTTGCTGTAGGACATCACCTGATATTGGTCTGTTTATATGCCATTTGTCCTCTTCCCTCTCCAGTCAGCTCTAAAGACAATCCATACAAAAAATAAAGATGAAGGAAAATCAAACTGGATACTGTTATCTAACTAAAAGCTACAGCAATAAAACAGTGCCTTGAATACATAGTTTCCTGAAGCTGGTGACCCAGGCATTCTGAATTTATAGCTACATGTGCAGACTGACTTATGGATAACAATAAACATACATGTAATTGCCCCTTGGCTGACAGGAAAGGGTCTGGGGGATACAAGGTGAGAAAGAAGAGGAAAAATGCAGAAGAATGACGTGACAAGTAACAAATTTAGCTGGTTTTTAACAAACAATAGTAAAGGACTGAATGTTAACTGTCTTTGGCATGGGAAAGTGTTCCTTGCTAGAACTTGTATTTCGGCTTAGGAATGTAAATATACATTTAAATTTGGAGCAAATTTTAGGAGCTGTATCTTTTTTTTTTTTTTACCAAGAACTATAACTTACTGCAATTGTGTATATGGGAAGCACTTTAATTATTTTAACTATAATTTAATTATATTTTTGATCAAAAATCAAATTATGAAATACAGAACAACATAACTTTTCCACAATAATTCATGCCTTTGTGTAGTTCTTGCCTGAAAGACCTGCCCTCTTTCACCAAAGAAGTTGAGTGTCAGATGGAAGTTGCCACTGTTCCACTGTGAGCAGAACAGCGGTGCTGCTCTACACCAGCTAAGTACATATGTTTAAACATCCTCCATTAAATGTCACAACTTTTGTGACCAGGAAAAGGAAATATCTTTGCTGAAGAGGGAAGATTATGCTAATGCTGCGCTAGGCAGAGCAGAAAGGCTCTGGGTTTTGAAAGTCTGAAATGTTTAAAACCAGAGAAAACTGCAGCACCACTGATTCTGCTGACTAACCTCTAATAGGAAAACTGAGTTTGTCTGTAAGAATGCTGCACACACTCTAGTGTCTAAATCGAAATGTGATTCACCACTCACTAGTTTAAAGACGTTTTCTTGGATGGAACCTGTACATGTGATATCCCACAACACAATCTTCACAATGAACTGAAGCATTTTTCTCTGACAAAAAGATCCAAGAAAACACCAGTGAATGTGAGAGAATGGAGATTTAATATGGCTGGAAAGACTGTCTGAAATAACTTCTTATTATAGAAAGAGATTGGATCTTTCCATTAAAATGAAAGTACTGATTACTACATCTTGATGAGCCCAGTTTATTATGGGATTCTTGCATGGAAAGAGGAAGTAACAGTGTTATCTGCCTTCAGCTTTTTGTTAGGGGAACAGATGGACTTTTCAGAGCCTCCTCAGTTAAAGATGCAATGACAGTGACTTCCCCTGTGGCACCCATGTCCACCACCTGCTTTTGTCTGTCTTGCATCCAACATGGAATGTTGCAATGCAGCTAAGATGGGCACTTCTGCATCAGAAACCCTACCTTAAAATTAGTTTGGATTACAATTCTAAAACTTCTTCTCTAAGAATGACCTTTATTGCTCAATAAGCTTTTTGCAAATCAAGTCTATGCCTTCCTTGACCCATATTCTTCAAGAGTAAAAATAAAAAAACACACTCTGCATTTCATTCTACTGGCCACAGACCTGATTGGCCATCAGGAATGCATGTCTTAACTAAGTAGCTTGCTGTTGAGTTGTTTCAGTGGTAAGGAGTCTTGACCATTTAGCCTTCTAGGTAGTTAATGGTAGAATTAGAATTCAGGCTGTTAATCCCTGCAGCTGGTGAGGCTGTTCTTAAACTCTGTCTTTATCGACACTCAGATTATTTCTCACATGTTTATGTGTTCACTGACACAGTTATGCACAAGTGCACAGTGCGGCACAGCAGGTCTATGGGAAGATTACACCTGTTCATGTCATGGGGGGCTGGACTTAAGGCCCTGCAGGAAGAGTTATGTCTTGAGTGTGGAAAGAGGAAGCAGGGCATGTTTCCTCAATGGATGCCTATGGCTTCACCAGCCATGCTTCCTTCATGGGTTTGGGGTCTCAAGTCCTGCAGGAATTAGCCCACTTCTAAAGTAGCAGACACTTCTGACTGAGTCAGGGTCTTGTAAGCAACAGAAGTCATTGGTGCCCCCAGGATGCAGGAGAGGAACCTGCCAGTGTTGTGCTGGATGTTGGAGAGAAGTCATCCTCCTTTCCCCCACATCACACCTTCAGGGCTCAGCATTCCTGGCTGAAGAGTCCATGGCACTGACAACCTGGCCCTTTAGGCCAGGTTTGTCTTCAATGAGTAGATTATTCCTTCATAAGGCAAGTGCCACTTTCCCACATACGGAATATGTGCCTATGCTTATTCTCACTGCTTAGGAAGGCTGGCTTCAAAAGCAAAACAGAACAGTACCTGTTGTTCTTTTATGGAGTAGGGAAATCAGGACTCAAGGGAAATAATAAGGCATAATTTCTGTCGATCTCCAGCTCACAGTGAGTTAATGGTACTACATTTGATTTACAAGGACCTAATTTTTATTTCTTCTATTATGCTCCCAGACTATTTTAATGGGGGCAGAATATTGACAAGGGAAACCACATCTATTTATTTCCCCAAATGTACAGGTTCTGCTGCAACATTCATAATTTCCTTGAGTGATTTTCTTCTGTAAGTGAAATGTCTATCCTCTATCACTGAAAATTATAAATTACTACAAAATGCCTGCAAACCAACTGCACACCAAGCCAACTGCATTTTTGCCAGATGTAAGTAAAGGATCAGGCTCATTATTTGAAAAATTCCTGTTTGAATTATATTTAATCACACATCTGTTACTCAACTGTCTGTTATTAACAGACAGTGATGTATACAGTGCTGTTAGAGGACCCAGTGCAAAACACAGGATGGCTTTCATTTGGAAATGTAATCTGGATCTAGATATCTAATTAAGCAGAATTCACATTAATTCATTATGATGACATGTCAGTAGACATTATCTTTCCATTTGGTTGGGATAACTATTATGAGTATAACCAGCATATAATTGCTATGAAACACAGAATTGAGCAGCAAATTTGGATTTGTTCTACCTTTCTTTAATGATAAGAGACCATAAGATGTACCTGATTATGACTCTGAGAGTCTAAAAATACGTCAGAATGTTACCATTACCAATACAATAAAAAATGCATGCAACAAATTAATTCTAAACCTTCAGGAAAAGAAAAGCTTTCTGTGTATGCAGATCATGACATGGCAGAGCTTTTAACATCTTGTATAAAGCACAGAAAAGCATGAGTCCCGGGGAGGATTGCCTTAATTGCTTTGACCCTAAAGGGTAAGACATTAGAGCTATATATTCTGTACAAACAATGGTGCCCTCAAGCAGAAAGCAGGCTTTTCACTCTGTTGCTTTGATTTTGACCAATGCCTTCAGTGCAATCAACTATGGCAATGCTTAATCTTGCATTTTTACATGTAGATAATACAAATCATCATTACAAACAGAGGAAGATTTGCAATCAATAACTCCTTCCTTACACCAGGCACAGGCAAGAACAATTTTGTACTGCACTCTCTATTTGACAAACATACTGTAAGAATGAAATATCTGTTTGGATTACAATAATTAAAAACAAATTAATAAATGTGCTCAACAAATGTCAAGCACAGTTCTAATCTTGATTTCAGAAATATGCAACACATAGCTCTTATTACCTGTGGAAGGGGAAAATGTTACAGGCATTCATAATGTAAACTTGGTGCACTGGATGCATGCTTGTCCATTAGGCTGGCTAATTTATTGCATACTTGCATAAATGTAACTAGTCAGAGAACAATGAATGTGTATTTGATGTATACATTCAATTTCCTCTGCCACATCAGCATTTTTCCAACTTTCTTTTTCCACCAAATTTTGCATTTTTTTAAACACAGGCTCGTTCCTGGCTCTCAAAGGTCATCTTAAATACCTCATGTATGTAACTTGATTTTTCAACTTTGATATGTACTCTACTGTCTTATAAAGCTTTGTTACATGCTGTTTGTCTTTCACACATGATTTCCATGTACATTTAGTAAGGAACAAAAGCCTCTGCCTGGAGTGTTTCTGTACATCTGTAGCTAGACCACTTCTGATACTATTTTGTTAGAGAAAACAGCAAGCCCCTGAGTATTTTGAGTCACTGGGATCAAGCAACACTGTCATGAATCTTCATGATGTGAACGCATTCTTGCAGTCCTCCTCTCCTATTCCTTAGGCTTTTCATAATGTTATTCTAAATGAATAATAACAAAAACAATAGTGTGAGCTCACAGGTTTGAAACTGTTTTCAGGTTTTTGTGTAAAGAGGCTGTGATTACTGGGCAAACTGGGCTGTGATGAAGCGCTCAGTGTCCCAGAAGGAATGAAGGCTTTTTCTGTGTGGGTGACTGCAGTAAATGCACACGAGACTGCTCTGCATGGGTGGGATATAAATTAACCTTGAACCCACACTTGGCCCTGCTTCTCTTTCCTGTCTGTGTAATGGATGAGGAGGAGAACAAAAGAAAATATCCCAAATAAAAACTTAATCATCTTTGCAGAAAATAGGATATTCCCCTTCTCCTCTAGGAGGCTCACTTTGGGCTGAGGAGTTCTCACCCTCCTCTGGCTGACAGACTGGCTACATGATATGCACCTTATTTAAAGGGAAGACCACCCCCGGTTTTAGCTATGAGTGTGGGTGACTTGTCAGTCAGCAGTGTCAATGTATATTCCCTCATGCCTGTGGAAGCACCCAGCCACCCATGGGACCATTCTGTAGATGGCATAATGTAGATCCCACCTTCTGTTTTGTGCATCAGATGAGCAATTGTGGCTACATAGTATATCTATTTGGAGATTGCTGGCACCTTGGAGCATGGCATCTCTAATTCAGAAATCATTTTGACACATGCTGTGAAGATAAATAACTGGTTCTGGTGGCATACAAATCTTTTTTTGTTCATGTAACTATATGGAGAATACATGCTAAGTCAGACCTCATCACAGTATCTTAGGGTTTTCTGAAAGGCTCTCATTTCATCTGAAAGTCTTGATATGCCCTACAGTGGAGGTTGTTCCCATTTACAAACAAGGAAACACAGTCACAGGGAAGTTAATTTTATCTGTCTGAAGACACTCATGGTGGGTCAGGAGCAGATTTGGGAAAGACAGAATTTATCTAAGAAAGAAGTTCCTACCCCCCTGACATACTGATTTAAACAAAATACTGCTGAAATTATTTGGATGAAAGAAATTCTTCCAGAAGAGGAAAGGCCTACATGAATTAGTGAAATGCTCTTCTCCAGTGTTCCATGGCCTATTCCCATCTCTGTGGGAAAGGACAGAGCTGCTTTGATCAGCTCAGTTCTTTAGCTGCACATATTTGCTTATTGGCGAGGATCTTCTGTGATGCGGGAAAGCAAAGCTCACTGCAGTTGGCAAGAAACCAAAGTCAGGACATGCTGTTCAGCCTTCTCGATTAAAAAATGGTATCAAAGTGAAATGAGTCACCAGGATAACACAGACTGTACAAATTTAAGTGGCACTCACAGAATGGCAAAGCAACACCCTGAGTATTCATCATAGTTGTGTCAAATCTAATGTGCAACAAAATTATGATGAATTCTGGATGACAGATGACAAATCTTTGTAAGCAAATGTTTCCCCAGGGGCAGCAGCAATGAACAGAGTGGAAAGGCCACAGAAAAGAAAATACATAAATGCATATTCCTGAGTTAAGGCTGCTGCTGGTAAGCCACATACAAACATATCCAGCTGGAGATACTCTTGTGATATGAACATAATCAAGTTACTTCTATCTACAAAAGCAGGGAGAAGGGAGGCAAATAAAGCAGGTAGAGACTTAGCCACAGCCCACTATGCACAAAAAAGGGCTCAGTTGGCACTCACACAAGCAGACACCAAAGTGCCACTTTGACAGCACCACTGGTGTTGCTGTAAGATGTGTAAGATGCTTCACCAACGACATGCCACTTCAGAAAACACAAGCCTCTTGCAGATCCCATTTCTTTATCCGCCATCTCCATCTGATTGTTACTGATACACTAGGGGAATCTCAAAAATCATTAGGTGCCTTATGTGGAACAATGAATCCAGGCCTAAAAATGTCAAATGGGAAGTAGGACAGCAGCAGAGCTACTACCAGGATGAACAGTAAGAAGGGGAGGAATTTCTGATCCTTAAGCAATGGCTATCACATTAGCTTCACACAGACAAAACTCAGCAGTACCAGACTTTAAATTCCAAAGTAAAAGTAGCTACAGCAATTTGTGAGCGCTGCTAAGACTATGAATCCATTAAAAAAAATACAATTATTATAGAATATCTTCTATCCTAAATGGGGGAAAAAATAAAAAGCTAAGGTAATTTCATTCCCATTGTGTGATAAACATTAACAACAGCTGACTTTTTAATGGAGAGTACTTTAGGTCTGAGACTTAGATGGATGGAATGGATTTCCTGTATATATTTGAATGTATTTGTTCTCGCTGAATGAATATACACATGCTCTTTTTCCCTATGAATATATTTTTAATGTCCTTCTACACTTACTGGAGTACATGTAACATTCAGTTTGACCTTTTAAGCTAATCTTTACTGATCAGAAAAAGATATTTTAGACATGGAAACTATCTAAACCTCAGCTGTCTTTTGGCTTCACTGTAGTGCCCTGATGCTGTCAAATATAATTTAGAAAGTCATAACACATCATTCCAAAAGGAAGGCTTCTGTTACCCTGAATGGATACATCTGTGGCCAACATTTTCCATTTATGTATTCTGAACTGATCATTGTATCTTGCAACTGAAATCAGCTTGCTCTGAAGTTTAGAGAGGAAAAAGCAAAATATTTTTGAAATAGGACACTTTGCAAGGCGTTTGCATTACTGAAAGTCAGAAGTGTTCACATGGTGTTTAAGAACAGGGAAAGGATAGGTAAAACCTATGAGGCTGTGAGATAACAGAGGGTTGGGGAGCAGCATAGTCAGTCCTCTGCTGGGAAGTGACCCCAAATCATCACCCACATTTGCAGTCCAAGTACACTGAACACTCTGTGTGGTTTGCAGGAGTTAATCAGTTCCCTGAAATGGGTTGTAAAAAAAAAGAATATTGAAATTCTTCACCCTCATTTAATTCTTCAGCTCAGTAGAGCTGCATCCAAAAGAGATACCATGGATGCAAATACCCCACTACTACATTTGCTTTAAGGATCTTTCCCTCACCTGCATGGTTGTGGAAAAGGATAAATTTCCTTTCAGATAAATGCTCTCTGACATCAGTGTTTTTTAGTCTCAAATGCAAAAATTGGAGAATAAAGTATAAGCACTCTCAAAGTATATATTTCTGGAAAACATTAAAAGGAAAAAAGTCTAAGGGTGAAGAATTAGACAGCCTGAATGGCAATGTGACGCTGTTCAAGATCACAACGACACGGACTCCGACTCAGAAGGCTGACAATGACTCCTTTATTTTTAGTTATTTCTTCCCTTTTATGCTATTCTACAAAGAACAACCCAATGGGTGGAAAAAAGATAAACTTCTTCACCTACATTGGTCAAGTCAGAGGGACATCAAGAAGAAATCCCTCCTAGGGAAAGGAATGTAAACATAGGTTACAGTTAGGAGAAAATGTCTCTTGTTGACAGAACAGTCTCTGGGAAAGAGTTTCAGAGAAACCAAAACATCACAGGCACAAACCAGGGCTACAGCAATGTTTTGATGCTTTTTCATATCATCTTAGTTTTGTTCCATGGGTACCACAAAAAAAATCAAATGCAAAAAAACCCATCCAAACAAAACAAAAAAACCCAACAAAAAAAAAGTGACCACTGATATCAGATTTTTGTGTTAATGTCCCCCATTTTGGACACTCTTCAAAAAATTATTTTAATCTTTGAGATTTCTAATTAATTCTCTGAATAATATTTCAAATCAGATTAGCTCATGACCACTAACATCAAGGAATTAATTCATTTTTAGATCTGGTTAATTTTGGCTGCATGTATCTGGGGATTTAATGGGCAATATCTCCAATAATAAACTCCTATATTTTGTAACTGCATATTCGTGCAACAAATCTTAAGCATGTAAATGATACAATTGAAATCTACAGGATAAGCCACATGTGTCATGTTATATACTTACACCTACAGAGAATGAAATTCAAGCTCATCTCCAGTGAAATATGTTAGGGTCAGGAAACAGTTACTAATATCTAAAATATACTAATGAATAAATGTATGAGTTTTTGGCTCTCTGTAGTATATTTTTAAGTAGACCACTTTTTTAAAAAAATATTATTATACAGTTCTGCAACTGCTATTTGGTGTCTTCAAGAACACCCTCACACTCTACATTGTTACATCCGTAACCATTCACACAACACATCTGTCAGATGTTTGCAATGGACTTTGAATGCTGAATCTCTTTACTGGCAAAAATATTCCCATTGAATGCTATTTCTTTTCATGTCCTCAGAAAATACATAGTCCTCAAAATCAGCTAAAGACAACTGGGTAGGAAGTACAGTACCTTTAAAACCTTGGGGGGCTAAGAGATCAAGTGGTAGCATAATGGGAAAGAGAGGAAAGCCACACTACTTCTGCAGCTTTTTGTGTTTGTAATTGCCTAGAAACCGAAGGTTAGGCAGGGTATCCTTCATAAAGTGGAAAAACATTCTTTGTCATAACAGAGTTTTAATAGGCAAGTCATGTCTATTAATAAGGGCACATCTGTTCCAAAGGCTTGCATTATGCAGGTGTCTGTTCCTCTTGTGTTTTTTGATTTTACAGTAGATAATTAGTTAGACATGATTACTTGCAACCCCCATTTGGACCACTTATCGCATTATCAAAGGCTTTAGTTTCTAATTATGAAATATGAAACAAAACCCTTACCTTTTCATGTGTAGCACTCAAGTATATACCTGTTAGGACTCTGAGAGAATGATTGTTTTGTACTTAAAACAAATTGGCACCAAGGTTAGTGATAAAAAACTATTTTTGCTTTACAACTCTGTGAGAGGAAAACACAGCCTTTCCTAATTTTTCCTAATATCTACAGAGACCTTAAATAATTCATTACCTAATCTAGGTTTAAAATACAGCTTTTAAAAAATCTGTTCAATTAATATATCAGGCACAGCTCTTAAAAACAGCAGTTTCTTCTTGTGAAGCATATATTTAAGTACCTTCTCTTTTCTGACAATTCATGGATCTATTTTGCTATTCCAAAATTTTCTCTCTCCATCTGAACTAAAATCACAGTCAGTCTCTGACATCTCTGGCAGTGGTGCAGCTGTTAGCTTAGGCTCAGTATGGCTAAAACAAAAATACTGTTTTGCCTTTCAAAATTTACATTTATCCCTTCCATCAGAGTGAAAAACAGTGCAGTGCCTATTACTGTCACACTTGTACAAAATGTCATTTTGGGTTTGGACTTTATCCTAAATCTGAAAATACAAAGTTTGCATGTTCGTGCAGAGCAATACTGCTATGGTTATGCCTTTCTTACACATGAATGCAGAGAAAACTGTTTCCTGAGAACTTTTGAGTTTGTGTCTTGGCTAGTGCACTATTGCACTCCTCAACAGAGCAGCAGTCCTCCCTGTCCAACGTCTATCCTGATTGTTACTTTAATCTACACAATCCCACTAACTCTCATTCTTCATATTTTGCTAATCTGCAAGACCTTTACTTGCCTATTAACTCAGGGATTATCTCAGCAGGTCACTTATTCAAACTGGTGTTCTTGTGCATTCTTGATGATACATCTACAGCTTGAGAAGCCCCTTGTGAAGTCATTTACTTCCTGAAATAGGTAAATAATACTCCTGAACACAATTTGTGGTAGTAATCAGGAATCATAACACAGTATTCAAGCAGTAAGAATATTCACCTTGGGGAGGGACAAGCTGTTAGTCTGGTCCCTGCTGAGGCTGAGTCCATTTCATACCTCTGTTTGTACAACAGAAAACACACAGGCTGTCGAGGCAGAATCCAGGATCATCATCCCATCCACTGGCCCTACAGAAAAGTGCAGTAATATGGGAATGCTGGGATCTTCTCAGGGATTTCTTGCTGTAGGATAGATTTGCTCTGGACACACAAAGCAGATAGTAGCACACATATCCAGACTTCTCAGGTGTTTTTATTTTTTGGTGCTGTTTCACCTCACTCCTGACATGAAGCAAAGGGCTTCAGTTGTTTTGACGTGTCTGGAAACCTCTCTTTAGGCTTCAAAATGTTCTGACAGTTGCTAGTGAAATCCACATGCCTTTTTATTTTTGTATCAAAACCTAGTCATTTTTTGGTTATTTTTGACACTCCATTTTCAGAAGAGCTATACACACTTTTGAAAAAAATAGTTACCATGTCCTATTATCACAATTTGGGGCAAAGACAGGGTTCTCAGCCCTTAAAATATAAAGCTGTGTCAGTAGCCAGCAGCTGTTAAACAGTGTCATTTTTCCAGGTACTCCAACTCTTTCTTCTCCAAAGCATCAAGCATTATCTGCTCAATTGTGTGGCCTTTCATTGTGTAATTCCATCACACCTCTCCTAAACTCTTGGTACTAACTTAAGTTACACAATGGCTTAAATGAGCACTCCCCTATTTTCCTTTGGCTGTTACTCAAAGCTGGGAGGCCCCTACAGATACACTTCTCACAAATCCATGCACTGTAGCAGGAAATTATTTAGAATACTTATGAACCCAAGAATTTCCCATGATATTTTTTACCCAGACACCATGGTCACAACTACCAATGTCATTTAATCTTTCATATTCAAAACTAAAATTAATTTCCCCCTGAATAGGCTTCATGAATTCAACAAGATAAAGCTTATTTCTACAACTCACTTCAAAGTACAAAAATGATTGAAATATAAGAGGGGCTGTAAAAGTAACTAGAAACATTATCCTGTCTGAAAGACAGACTGGAAAAGATTGAACTATTTGACTAATAGCTGTAATACAGAATACGGGGGGCATAGTGTCAGAAATAATTAGGCAACAACATACAGAAAAATGACAAGAAATGGATGAAATAGAGAAGTTGACTGTCAGGCAAAACTGTATGAAAGTTCCTTCCAACCCCCAATTCCTTACTATACTCTACAAAGTCCCAGGTTTCTTTATCAAACCTACTGCAATAATTTATTATTGTTATACTGACAGCTTAAATTCCACCACATGCCAGTCATGCCTGTAAGTTCAATTAAAATGACAAGACTGACATGCATGGGTAACTTTTGTGCAAAAGGGAAAAGAAAGGCAGCTCTTCAATGAAATTAAATTCCAATAGCACTTATGGCAAGGTGTTTCTACAAAGCACAGAAGAAAAATTGTGGCACTGAGTTTCCATCCCTGGAGACAGTTAACCAATAAAAACTATATCTGGGTTTGATTAACTCTGCATGTTTTTCTTGACCTCATTAACAGAATCAGCTGATGGATTTCTAGATCAATTTGCATGCAAATGCAAAAGAAAAGGAGTTTTGCTGTAATGCTTTCTAAACTCTTCCTTATTTCATTTCGTCTTTCTGTAGGCAAAACTAAGTGATGAATGGGCAGGGGAAGCAATGTGTCCCCGTTTAGCTGTCAGTTTGCCAAAATCCCAGAGCAGGTTTTTGCTCAGGATCTTAGCAAGGTTTTTAAGCCACACTTGTCCAAGACTTTCCACAAAAGCCTCGACTTGGCAGTGTGTAGGCTGTTCCCCTTTCCAGAAAATTGACGTACAGAAAAAAGAAAACTGAAATAATACAGTTGCACTGAATGAGTAAGCAAGTTCTTTTTGATCATATTTTCACTTGTACAGACAATAAAAGTTTTACAGGAATCAACTTGCATGTGCTTCTTTACACTGTAGAGCCTTGGTAGCAGTGAAAATACAAGGTCAAATCCTCACTTTACTAATTCAGTGACCAGTTTCAACTAATTCTCACATTGAAGAAGAAGCCACTGTTTGCATAATTAATAAAGATTTAAAAATTCATGGCCTGTTACATTTTATAATGACAACAGAAAAATGTCCCCTTTCTAATATTCTTTTTAACATTGTTTTTAATGCTATGTATAAAATGAATGTACACACATAAGATCATTGTCATGATTTAATTTCTGCCAGCAACTAAGCCCAACACAGGTTCTCACTCAGTCCCCTCACATTGGAACAGGGGAGAAGATCAGAAAAGTAAAACTGAAAAAACTTACGGCTTGAGACAGACAGTTTTATAGGTAGTAAAGCACAAGCTGCATGTGAGAAAAGCAAAACAGGAAATTCATTCAACACTTTCCATGGGCAGGCAGGTATTCAGCTATCCACAAGAAAGCAGCACTCTGTCATCCCTAAGGGTGATTTGGGAAGACAAAAAACATAACCCTGAACTTTCCTCCCTTCCTTCTTCTTCTCCTGTTTTTTATATGCTGAGCATGATGCCATATGGTCTGGGATTTCCCTTTGGACAGCTGTCCTTTCTGTGTCCCCTCCCAACTTCTTGTGCACCCCCCAGTCTGCTCAGTGATGGGGCGACATAAGCTGAGAAGCAAAAAAGGCTTTATTCAGCAATAACAAAAACATCTCTGTATCCAGCATTGTTTACAGCACAAATACAAAACATAACCCATATTTTCTTCTATGAAGAAAATTCAGTGTACCCTAGCCAAACCTGCACAATCATTCAGGGTTTAATTCTTGTCAAACATTCACATAATTCTGTGATTCATTTTTGTTTTTTTAAAAAACACAGGACATCAGGACTCATTTATAACTTGGTTTCGCTCCTGAGATCTTGTATTAATATAGAGATAATAAGAAGCAGGCAAGGTAAACAGATGAGGCAGGTAAAACTGACGGGAAAAATAGGTCTGTAATGTCATATTGATTTGTTTCTAGAAAGTAGCACTTAGCTACATTAGCAAAGCTTTTACCCACTGGATCAGTCACAAATATCCACTGACTTATAGTAGGCAGTGAAACAGTATCTGCCTAACACTGGTTAGACATTATTTATCTTCATATACAGCTCCAAACCTCAAGCCAGTTTAGAAGAAATAGGACTGCAGAAAACCTTACTGCTAGTAGCTTGCTATCAGCAGATTAGTATATATTATCAACTACAATATACACATATTCAAAATGTTTTGATTAGGCAAAAGAGGGATGTCAGGGAGGTACTGCTGCAAGGCCTATCAAAGGCAGGCAGCTTGGCAGCACAAGGATGAATGAAATTCACTGGTGAGAAAATGAAGGGCAGCACAGAATAAGGGATAAAATGCAGACAATCCAGGCACATTAATAAGGTAGGAATGGTCTGTAAATTCATTAATAACAAGTGATATGGCAGGGTTCCTCTACCTTTAATATTATGTTTGATAATATCCTCTCTTTACATAGATGCAATATGCATGGGTAATAGGACACAGAATGATCAGAGATACAGATTTTACGCATAAGAAACTCTGAAAATCCCTTCTGAAACTTTTTGCAATGATCTGATTATTAGACAAATCTTCTGTTAAAAATCCATCAAGAAGAAAGCACAAGAAAAACAACTCTTAGAAGTCTCATTTTGAACCCTATCAATATAAAAGGTAATCAGTTAAATAAATTAACAAAAATATTAACCATCTTTCTGGAATCTCAGTAACATTTCTGAATGGTGTTCCATTTTGATTTATTGCTGTATTTTTTATTATTCCTAAATAAACACACAACTTTTGCCTCTGAAGAGAATGGAATAACCATTTATTGACTATCTAGAATATGCTAGAAACAATAGTAAGGGTATGGATTCAAATTTCTCATTGGGAGAAGAGTTTGCAGAACTGCTTTTGTCAGATGTACCAAGGCTCGAAAAGTCATCTCGTAAGTTGAAAGAAGATGAACATAAACGTTCAAACAAGACACCATCAAATGATGGCACTAGAAAAACCTTAATGGAGTGAGATCATTAGCCTGGCATCTTCGAGTCAACATCACAAGAGAAAGAGGAGGTTTGTCATCCCCAGAGCTGAACCTCGTCAGCATTGATGTGGATTTATGAGCCAGTAAGATAATCCTTCATGATTATCTGTCCTGTTGCTCACCATTATGGTGTCCTCAAGGAGGCTGTTCCATTGTGTGCTCTTTGTGTCATGCTTAGCTGAAGTGTAATTGTCTCAAGGACCACCTACACTTACAGGTTATTCATATACAAATTAATGGATGCTGCTGAAGTTGTGCATCCATTAAGCAGAGCATTAGCTTTCATGGCATTCATTCATCTATCAGATACTTTATTTATCACAGTTTTTCTGAAGGCTTGTTTACTAAGGGACCACGCTGGCAGAATATTGCTGCTCTCAATGAGTTTTGTGCCTTATACATAAAATTTGAAAAATGAAAACTCATATCATTTGCCTCTTAGCTGGTAAACAGTGGTCATAAGATAATGACTTTTCTAATCTCTGTTCATGAGAATAATATAGCTCAAAAACTTTGGGTTTATTCACCTTTCTGTTAAAAAAAAATCCCAGCCAACAAATCTTTGATTACCTAATGAATAACAGTGATCTTGAAACTTAGAATAACTTATTAAATTAAAATACTATGTATTCATTGATCCAGAAAGAGGGAAAGTGTGAACAATTTTATAACTGGATTGTCAAGAGAACTGATGGGTCCATTTTTAAACCTTGCTCTGGGTGCTTATTTTGTATTCAGACTTAAACCTAGAGCCAGCTTTCAAATTTGGGTAGAAAGTTTTGAATTGCAGACCATCACACTCTCATGTTATTCTAAGCAATACATTACTTGGTGGCTCATTATCATTATCTTCACAGGGATTTCACTCACTCAGAAAATCTTACTTCTTCAAGTTTCCCAGAAAAGATTCATAAAGCAATCTCAGCATTGGAGATCCTGCTAGGGTTATGGAATGAGGGCTAGCACTTAGCAGGCTGGCACTTGCCAGTGCTTATGCAGGATGTTTGCCACCTAAGGGACAAATAATCTTCCTGATAGCTATATAATTTTAGAACTGTAAGTTGTCATTTAGGCTGAAGTCCCTGGGCCAGATTCTTTAAGACAGTTAAGCATGACAAAATGAGTGAGATTCTCTTGCTACAGTATTTCATTTGCACATAGCATTTTGACACATTTCAATTCACTGACCTGACCTATCATTTGCAGGACACTTCCTTGGCTTTTACTGTTTCAGCAGTTCTCAGAAATGGTAGCAAATGCTTTGTCCTTTTAAAAAAATATCCCTGTACCTTTTTGCACTGAGAAATCCTAGGCAGTGAATGACTTGGTGGAATGATTTTGAAGTACATGTTTGCAAACTTAATTGTGGCATTTTCTGAGGGTGGACAACTTGGCTTTCCAATTGAAAGATGCTCTTATTCCGTCTCTTTTGGATGAAAATATTCTTTTTGCCAAGAGAGTATTATGGCTTCTACATAGAACAAAATACTGTGATTTCTACTTAGCCATACTGATCTCAACTCCTAGTTCCTCTAGCTGGCCAGGAAAAGACAGAAGATATAATGCATTTTCCTTTTAATATTCTTGTATTAATGTGAAACGTTTGAGAAGATAGTCATTATTATCATATTTAAGAAACATCAACCAGTGTTTCCATTTGTTTGACTGCTGTTTCCTTCATATCTTCTCCTGCACTAGGCAAAGATATGAAGGGTTGCATTGCAAAGCATTTATTCCTAAATATGTATAGATACCAAAATTTGTAGATACCCTCAATCACCAATTAATCTTACTTGATTTACTTGTTTCTAAACTAAAATTCTAAACAAAGTAAATCCTCTAAACTAAATGAATTCTAATTCTCTTTGAATTGTCTTTTGCTCCTAAATCAACATGCATATTTCACGTGCAAAATCCCTGTTTACTCTATACAGAGATGCTATCTAGAAATTAAATAGCTAGAAAGATCAATCTTTAGAAACATCTTCATCCACGCTGTCAAATTTTGATCTCCCATACTGACTTGAAATATGTCACAAGCACCAGTTATTTTACTAAATACTTATCATCTTTATTGATAACTACAAGCTCAATTAATTTAGTCAGGAAAAGTGTGTTTCAACCAAGCTTATATGGCACTGAGAGTTTATAGCAGATGATTTCAATGGCTCTGATGTATTTTATGTCTTACAATCCTATCTCATATATTCAATAATATCTTGTGGCCAGTATTCTCTAGCTAGAGTCCAGAGGCAGACATATAAACCTGATACTGTGGCATGATTAATTAACAAAGCAAATCCACATACAACTGAGTACACTTTTAGGTCTACAGACATGCACAATTTTGCAGTATTATCAAGCATATATGACATTTGGACTCATGTTTGTTTGCAAACTGGAGCTGTTATAGATTTCCCAGAGACAATCATAAGATTGTACCATGTACATGTGGCAAAACGTACTTGTACAACTATATTTCCTGTTGGTCACCTGCAGAGAAAATACTGAACAGAGAGTGTGTTTGGCTTTTATCTCAAGGACAAAGTCAGACACTCGATAGGCTTTAACTTTTGAACTGTTTTACAAACAGTGACCACCTCGTGATATTTTCTTGAGTGAATGGTACCTATTTACATCTGCTCTTAGGTCAACAGCAGTTGTACCACTTATTGCAGCATTAGCCCACTGCTGCTGTCTTTTGAAAATGTCATGTGCAATAAATATGCAAATCATTGCAGTAATTTTTAAAGTCCATTTTAAAAAACTAAATTCTAAAGTGTATCTGCTCATCCTGTTTATTTTTTCTTTTTAGTTCCTAGAGTTGTGACACTTTTAAAAACACGCATTGGCTGTTTTTCCAGGTAGCTCCTCAT
Source organism: Hylia prasina (assembly GCA_013397195.1). Taxonomy (NCBI): domain Eukaryota; kingdom Metazoa; phylum Chordata; class Aves; order Passeriformes; family Sylviidae; genus Hylia; species Hylia prasina. The sequence continues at coordinate 98,237 of VYXD01007334.1, forward strand.
AAACATTGCAAAATATTAATGAAGTTGTTAAGAAAGCAAAAGGCACAAAACATCAACAGTCATTGCATATTTAATTCATTGCTTTGTTCATTCTTTCCCCATTGCAAATGTACTAAATGACAATATAATTATAACCTAAAGCTGTTGGTAATTATATGCAAAGTGCTTTAATAGCAATGAAACCCTAATGCTGAGAGAGAGTAAGAGTCTGAGGGAAGACAGACTCAAAATAACCATTAGTCATTGTACTCCTGGGTACCCCCTAAAATTGTTTGACTCTGATGGGTTACCCAACCTGCAAATTACCCGAAAGAAATTAAGGTCAGGTACAGAGAAAACAAATTAATTACCAGGAAATTACTTGCTGGGGTTGAGCCAAGTATTAGCTTGTCAGCATTCAGCACCATTGAAAGAATGAAGGAGAACAGCACAGACTTGCATCAGGAGCTGAAAGTGGAGAATACTAGAAACTTTGTTTCTAATGCTGTCAACTTTCTTCCAACCAAATCTGAGCTCCAGGTCCAATGCCAGAGCGTGCTACCAGCAGACCACCATCCTCCTCACCCTCTTGCCCTAGACAATGGCTGCACCATCTGCAGGAGCCACTCTCTGGCTCTTCATAGAGCCTGGGATGAGCTGTTCTGTCAGGTGCCATCCCTACACCTCCTGGTATTTTATGGGTTCTAGAAGAGCTCCTCTATTCCTTTAGAATTTGGAATAATTCCACCAGCAAAGCATCCAAGACCAATGGTCTCAGAGCTGAGATGTATAGTAACGTAGATATTCTCTCCTCTTAACCAAACAGATTTTTTTCCTGGGTAGAAATGACAGCCATGCTCACAAAATTTGTCAAGGGAATGTTTGACTTCTTACTTATTCTGTGTTTGCTGGAATCAGAAGGAAACGCCATATAGCTATCGCTTCATTAGCGGAGCAGTAATATGCAACAGAGCAATGTGCTCTAGAGATGGAACTTAATTGAGATAAAGCACATAAAAACTGTGAATTACATGACAGGCAGCATTGGCAGCTTGTGATGGTGAAGCAAAGTCCCTGCTTATCTTACTGATATGTACAGTATGCTACAGCTGAATTAGTTAAACTTATACAAATACCATCAGAAGTTATGGCCCCTGCTACACTGCTTGCTCTTGCAGACTTTCTGCCATGTTTGAATTTCTCCTGCTAAAATATGTTTAAAAGAAGAAAAGAAAAAGCATCCACAACAGAACAGAGCAAAAAGCAGTACAAGTCAAAGATTTTGTTCTGAACTGTCCTTACTGTTTTCACTCTTTTTTACTTCTTCTCCCTAGCAGTGAGGGGAAAGTGAGCAAGCAGATGGTGGGTGGCACTTAGTTGCCAGCTGGAGTTAAACACAACAGTGACTTAGGAAACAAGTATAATCCTAAAATTTAAAACCGTTTCCATTGCACGGTGCTCCTTTTGTGATCACCCTTTCCCCAGCTGGCAGCTGAATGATGAGCTATGAACTGCTTGGGCTCTCAAGACCGCTGACTGAGCTCCAGTGGCTTCCTCTCTCCGAGCTCGGGAGATCTGCCTTGCTGCGAGACCCTGCTCTGCCTGTCCTGAGAGCTCAAAAAAACCCTTCCAGTCTCACCTGCTGAAGGGGTGAATGTAAAAATGCTTAAAACCACTTGCTGGCTGCCCTGCACCTCATGCTGCAGCTGACACACATGTAATGTAGCACCATGTGTAAGTCTCATGCAAGGGCTTTCACAGGTGGGTTTTAGTTGCTGGCAGGTGGGAACTGGGGCTCTGCAGCAGCAAACAGTGAGGAAGAAAAGGTCATTACTCCTTTAGTGTGCACAAGTTCCCCACTACACAAGGTATTTGAGCAGGGTTGCTTTTTTAAAAAAAATCACAGGCCTGAAATATATGAACAATTTTCAAGTAAAATCACTTCTGCATTTTAATATCTAAATATTGATTTGTTTGCCTATGTGCTCATTTGGTACAGTGTATGGAGTAGACAAGCACTGACATATGTGACTGTGAGTGCAAATCAGCTGTAAAAAACTATTGAATCTGAAAGGTTGTGATAGATATCTGCACTGTACTGATTGTGTCCTGGATAAATTATTATGTGTGATTCATAAATGCTTAAACCAAATAAAATTACAGTTACCAAGTATGACTTCCTTCATTTTAGGTTCAGATTTTTATCCTGTGTTTTTATCTGAATGAAAAAAAATGTTTTGATAAGCAATAAATTGAATAAGATGCAAATAAAGGATGAAATTATTTTAAGTAGTCTGGGCGCCTACCCAAAAATGAACACAACCACTCCCAAATGAAAGGACTGCTCTTGAATCTGTGCTTGAAAAAGAATGACTCTTCTGATACAAGACAAGATTTTATACTGTTTATACCTTTTCAAGGTTTCTGGGATGAAAGGACATTCATTCCTTCAGTTTATCTGACAACTGACAGCTTACATGTTAACATGACAGAACAAGAAGCTCCTCCACCTGTCCTCACAGCACAGGTATAACATGGGAGCACTGCCCTTGGGGTGACACAAATAACACGGGCAGGAGACCCACCACAGTTCTCATCTGCTGCTGATTTTGCCAACACAAACAGCCACAGTTAGTTCTAATTGCAGTAATGGTGTGTTTGATACCTGTCCAGGGATAGTCGCATCTCTGAGTTGCTCTAAGCCCATTTTCTGCCTTATGTGGTACTCTCTGCCACTCAGGGATATCAGGCAATATGTGGCAAAAAGCCTAACTCAGCACACTGCTGTCCAGCAGCTGGCTGAGCTATACTGCCAGAAAAATTAAATAAGAAACTTGAAACTACAAAAAATGATTGCCCTTGTATTCTATGTTTAGACAAAAAACTTGGATATGTATTGGCCTTCAAAGTCACAGCACTTTATAGCTCAGGATAACCAGAGCCTTTTTCTCCAGATCTGATTCTAATGCAACAGGAATGATAACCAAGAATCACTACAGTCTTCTTTTATCTGTGGATGTTCTGTGTCACACAACACCCTCGACTTGCTTCTCTCGAGAGGGCCACCCCTCTTTTGAGAGCTGCTGGCAGGGGATGATTATTGGCAGGATCTGTCACTGCTGAGTGACCACCAGCTTGCTGTGGTGAGACAGTCTGATTTCCTGCTCCATGGAAAACTTCTGCCAGCCTCAGACATGCCGGTGAACCAACAGCAATAAATATGTGTTATGAGCAACCACACGTCAGGCATTCTACCTAATACCGTCACCATGTGTCTACAGATAGGTCAGATCAGGTCTTGAAGAAAGCACCATCATGAACCAAAAACATGATAAAAGATTCAGGAGATGAGCTGACATGATGAGAGGGCAACAACAGACTGCAGACTGAATTGGGACAGGAAAGAGGGCAAGCCAAGTCACTGCGGGTGAAAGCAAGTTTAGCTCTGTACATTGGTTCTCTAAGGAACTGAGTAGAAATTTCATTGGATAATCAGAGTTCACAACTCCACCAGCTTTCACATGGGCAAATAAAGTCATATCTCATGTGACAAGGCATCAGATTTCTACATCTCATTTAGGTAAATGGAGCCCTTTTCCCTTAATCTTTTGTTTTTGTTGCTTGGTTTTGGCTGGCTTTTTTTTTTTAATCTGTCAGTACAATTCATGAAGTTTTTGTACAACCAAAACAATTTGATGGACATTGTGTGAGTTGGTTTTGCTTAATTCTGTGATTATTTTACATGCAAAAAAGTACAGATATGCTTTGGATGGGTGAAAGCTTTTGGTGTACTACTACCAGCAGTAGTACCTTTTAAGGTGCTAAGGTGTCAAAAAAAGGAAATAGACATGAGATAAAAAGGCATCAGTGAAATTGGTTGAACAGACTGCATTACTCTAACTGGAATTCAGGGTCACCACCACTTTTTACAGACTGATCTGCCACAGGAACACATAATACCTACAATTCCAAAACAAGGTTGATGCACCTTTGTTCTTCAAGTATTTTACCAAAGATTCTCAGTACACCACCTGGAATGATATGCTGAGCTCTGGGGCTAAGGAGCATAAGAAGGACATGGACTTGATAGAATGGGTTCAGAAAAGGATTATGACAATGAGCAGAGAGCAGAACACCTCTCCTATGAAGACAGCCCATCGCAAGGGGGATGGAACTAGAAGATCTGTACAAGTCTCTTCCAAGCTAAACCATTCCGTGATTCTACAAAGCTAAATGCATCACAGTAAATGTAATTCTAGATCATCAGAATGTAGATGTAGACCCTACTATGAAAAGTATGCTTAGATATGGGGGTAAAATTGGGGTTTTTTTCAAAAGAAAAGGAAAAGAAAAAAAAACAGTCCAGGGAACTTCTCTGCCTCAGCTAGTAAAAACTAACTAAAAAGCAAAGGAGAGCTCTCTCTTGCTGTCTGTCTGTAGACAACACAGTCCAGGAGCATAATGTCCAGGAGTGAGTGCAGTTTCTGCAAACTCCACACTTCTTTACCCCTCTTTGCTGTCAGAACCAGTCTTAAAGGTGTAGAACTTAATATACTGCATAAACAGAACAGACAATTGGGGATAAAAGCATCATAAAGTCATCCCAGGACAAATTTTTACCTGTGTTCAATCTAAAACATTTTGTTCAATGCAAAATAAAATACCATGTAATATTTTTCAGGTCATTGAATTTCTTTGTGTTTGACTTTGAAGCTCCTTCAAATGAAAGTAGAAGCATATTCAGTCCTGGTAATTTAAACAGAGCAGCGACCACTAGGGTCAGTGGATGCAGAAGACCTTCCAGGTTATTTTATGAGCTGGGACAATAGCCAAATTCCCATCCTCTGACAAACACATACATTTCTCTGAACACAACCCACCTGCTTATTTGGGGGTTTATGCTTTTCCTATTTGGGTCACAATGTACATACAAACACCATAAGACTTTAATTACAGAGCCACTTTCATCTGCAACCCCTCCAACTCCAAAACCTGCCCTTCCCCACCACAGTAAAAATTACATCCCTCCTATTTAATTGTGCTGTCTTTCTCATGCCACACATTTGTGTGGGAACAGATGATTGTAAATCATGTGTTTAAGCAGCAGAAGCAGGATTTATACATAAGCTTCAGTGAGGGGTTGGCTACAGCCTGAAACAAATTTTGCAGTGAATCTCCAAATTTATGTAAATGGAAAAGCTAGAAAAATGAAGACAAAGTGTTCTAGGCATAGTGGCCCCCTTTACTACTGCCCCAGCCAGCTTCAGGGAGTTCTTACAGAGGTTCTGTATGCAGATGGACGGATTCCTATACCAGTCAGAAGGTTTCTTTCACTTTGAGCTAATGAAAACATTCCCTACTCAGCTCTCAGTCCTGAATTGGAAAAAAAAAAAAAAAATCCTGACATTTTACAGCCTTCCAGATCTGAGCTGCCAATCAGCCAGCCTTGCACTGGATGATCTCATCAATAGGCAACCATCTGTGAAGGCCACTTCTCCTTGAGGTTGCTCACTTATTGTTTAAATGTATTTCATTTCTGTGGAAAAGTGTTTCACCTGACAACTGTCTTTTGTTAACCTTGTGCTGGTGGCGTTTAGAACTATTTTCTGTTGTGGAAGTAGGAGAAAGACAGAAACCTGAATGCACAGAAGAATGAAATTTTCCATTTGAATAAACATCCTGTAATCTGAACAGTGTCCATAGCTGAATAATCCTATTGACAACAGTTACCATGGCACATCAAAAGGCATAGTGTGGCCACATCTTCACTGTAAGTGTAGACTAATAACAGAGAATATATCTCTATACTATTCTAAGCATTGTAGAGGATATCCTCAGAACTGACCTAGCTTCCACCATGGAGAATAATTGTATCCCATGGGCAAAAGGCTCTATTTATTGTGTCAATGGGATGAAGAACCCCCACAATGGTGGTGAAGATTATGGGAAAAGTGCCCTTCTGCAGGAAGCTACTATCAGGCAGGGCAGATGTGCAGTGTATCAAAAGCCAAATAATGCAAGAGCCCTGGCCCATACACTGGCCCAACCATCTCAGCACCCTGCTGTAGCTGTGCCCTTGGGCACTCTGCTCTGTGTGCTCTGACCTCAGAGCAAAGTGAGCAGGGTCCCATGAGAGAGGGGGACAAGAAGGGGGACACAAAGGTTGCACAATTAGTTGATTAACTGCAGTATGGATAACCCAATTCTGCTTGCTGAGTGAGTTTAAGTGATGAGATTTAACTCTGCCTCCTTATTTGTCGTAACTGTACATTGTTACTTGTCCTGGAATAACTTGCCCAACAATACTGCTTTGTCTTCAGTTTGCTTCTGGGATAGCAAATCAGTGCATGTCAAATAAAAAACCCCAAACAGCAATAACAAAAAACAAACAAACAAACAAACTACAGGAGGCAATAGCCCTAAAACTCCTTTTCTGATATGGATAGTGCTGTAACTTCAAAATGCAGTATTATTCTACGAACCTGGGCTGGAAAAACAGATAAATCAACAGTACTTTGCAAGTAGAAAATAAGCATGTATATACATGGCTGATTTTTTCCTTTTGCAGAGTCATTGCCATCTCCCTAATGAAATTATAATCAGTGTCTTCTGAGGTAGAAGAATTAAGAATCAATTACATTTTAAACTGTAACACTGACTAGTCTGTAACTATTATGTAATTGGGAAGCAGCTATATTGTCATCTTTATGTAGTTACACTGAATTACACAATCATTTAAATGGAGTTATATTGAGAAATTGCATGCAAAGTTATTCATATTAAGTTCTGAAACTTAAGGACCCAATGTGGAACAACTGCCCACTTGGAACAGGCTTTGAATCTAGTATGTACAGCCCTGTGACTTTGAAGGGAAAGAAAAGGTTCCTTAATAAGTCTGAAGTGTTATCATTAGTATCTTTTAATGCAAAGTGGTTACATGCTAGTGAATTACTTCAATTATTCTATTATATGGCTGAGCTAAAGAAAAGGAGCAATTGATAAAAATGTGGTGAAAACTTCATAATATGCAGAAATTAAGAACAGGGCTCAAAAAGCTATTATGGAGTGCATTCAGCTGGTTCCTTCAAAATTCTAAAGATACTTAACATTAAATGGGAGAACTTCAAATCACTAATTTAGTTCACAGTGTGCTTTGGGGATTTGAGTAACTTCATATATGTAGAATGTCTATAATGATGCAAAGTTAAAGCTGAGCTAAGGTTTTAAATTTTTCTCGTGGCACAGTGAGATATAAAACACTCCTACAGTGAAGCGATAATGTAAAGGTTTCAGTTTGGAGTGATCCAATACACAAACCTTAGGGCCTGAAAGAATTGAAAACACAGTACAAAAATAAATGCTTCAAAGGAGAACCCCACCTGAACACAGCAGAAAGGTGTGAGAGGAGAAGGGTCTGGCTGGATTCATGAAAAAAGCTGACAGGGGCAATTTCGTGCCCTTCGGGGGACTGATAACTGATAAAGTTTGAAAGTCTGGAACTGATAAATAGGAACCTAACCTGAGAGAGGATAGGGTCTAAATGAATTATTTAAGGATTCTAAAATATTCGCCAATCCTCCATCAATCTAGCTGACAGAGGAATACAGAAAGAAAGCACAACCATTTTGAGAAGCTCTTTTTTCCCTCAATAGAAAACTCTCCCTTTTAAGCACAAAGTTTTAAAGAGAAATACAAAACTTAAAAATTTCATCAACTTCACTGCAGGCACCTATGGCTAGAAGTGGGGTGCTGCCCTCCAGAACTGTGAACGTCACAGGATTTCTCCCAGACCAGAGCTGCCAACAACGGGGACTCTGGATGTCCTTGGAGCCCCAGGTGCCACCTCCAACCTGACCCCAGACACCGTGGGAATGAGTGTTGCTTCCTGTGGAAAAGGGCCATTGTTCACATCCAGGCAGGTGCCTGTGGCCAAACGGGGCATGCTGGCTCCAAGATTGTGAACTTCACAGAATGTGGCCCTTTTCCACAGGACACAACACTCATCCCCCCAGAGTCTCAAGATCAGGTCAGAGGTGACATTTGGGGCTCCAAGGGCAGACAGAGTCCTAGTCCTAGTGGCAACTTTGCTCTGGGACAAATTCCATGACATTCATGATTTTAGGAGCCAGAACCCCACTTTTGGCCACAGGCTCTGTGCTCTTTTCTGTGGAGAGCACAGAGATGTTCACATAGATCATCTTTCTAGCATGGTCTGGGAAATGTCAGATTCAGATGCAAATACTGAACAATCTCATCATTAAGCAGCATGTATTAGTCACTCTCATCCTCACAAGAAAACACATTTTTAAGTAACACAAATGTCACTGAAGTTTTTCTAAAATCCTCAAAGTCATTAGACAGCATCTGTTCTCAAGTTGATCCCTTCTAAGGCATTTTTTTGTTTGTTTTGGCGAGCAACCTCTACCCTTTGCTCAACTGAGATTATACCTGACTTTTCACCTGAATCTGATAACGCCAGTGCAAGACTTTGGCTTCTTTCTCATCTAGTAACAGCGCCTTCTAGACTGCAGGCTCTAGAAAACCTGCATTCAGCTTGGCCAAAATAAAGAGAGGCTTTATTGGAAAATTCCTTAATTAGCAAAGAAAGTCGGAAAATAAGGCTTACAAAGAGACTCATTTAGTGGGACATCATGAAAAATTCTGATGGGGAGAACAAAGATTTGAATAGAGTTTGGGAATATGACCTGCAATGCTCAGAACCGATTTTTTTCTCTTATTTTTAAAGCTGTCGCTGACTACATGTCTCAAGACCTGCATAATTTGATGAAACTGCCCTGTAACATGTCTCATAAATACAACTCATTCTCCTCTTTCTCTACTGCCCATCTATCTCATGAGAAAGGTGACAGCTGATTCATAATGTTACCTTATCAAAGTGTTTTGTTTTGATTCATGTGACTGGCCTGTTTCAGCCTTGCATAATCTAGATAAACGCAAAGTTATTTCCCAAGTAATACTTTACAAAACTGCACCAAAAAATTGTTACTATCTTCTACTAGTTCAGCTTCATTATCAGCTTACAAGAGGCCTGTCTGAATATACTAATCCAAAGAAAACCTTGGTTAGCTGAATGTCTGAGGCCAGTGATATAGGACCTTAATACAAATGGACATCATAAGTTTTCTGATGAAAGATGCATTAGCCACATCTGATGAGATAACTATCATAAGTATCAAGACTTCTGAGAGATTTCTTAATGGACTCCATCCCTATTTTTACAAATGGTTTTGAAATTTGTTAATGATAAGGTGGCACCAGCAAACGGGTAGATAAACTCAGGACTAAGTAGCATGCTCTAAGCTGGTTTATGGTTGAATTTGGAAAAGATCCCTTTGCTTCAGGCCTCCTATGGGAACACAATGCTGGTAACTGCCAATAAAGTCCTTGCCAAGCACCACCACTGGCAGTACTTCTGCAATAATGGAAATCCTTGCCACTTTCAATCCAACAAACTTTATACACCGTTATATAAACACTCTAAATCTTCACGAACTTGTATTTTTACCATTCCCCATTATTTCCATTTTATAGGTGGATAAATTGAAGGACAGAAAAGCCATGACTCCTCTAAAACTGAGTCATATTGGCTTTCATCCCTTGGCTTCACCTGACAAAACGTGCTCAATCCCTTATGTCCCAGAGCAAATCAAAGCAGCTTTTTCATTAAGTTTCAGACATGTCTCATCCACACTGTTGTCTGCTGGTCGTGGAAAACATAATGAAGTAAACAAAGTTTGCACATGCACCAAAGTGACCTCAAATTTTCTCTCTTCTTTTTGTACTCATGGAAAGTATACTGTCAAAAATATTATATCAAATTTTATAAATTACCCAAGAGAGTTTCTTTTGCATAATAGGGCCCTGGAAATTTACAATAAAAAATTCTGACAAGCTCTTAGCTAAAGGCACTAGCAAAATTCTCTGGTCTGTGCATTCTGACTAATTAATTGATACATTTTATGTTCACTTATGCTGTGTACCCTCAGTTGATCTCATTTGCACTTGAAATTTTGGCTAAAAAAGAGCCAAGAGAGCAGTTAGGCATTTTACCCCTGCCCAAACCATATGACAGTGTCAGCCTCCATATTTATCATTAAATTTCTGTTGGACACCTAATGTAGAATCCAGCTTAAAATTCTGGCTACAAAGGATGAAAAGTAATTAAGATTGACATAAGGGGTGCAAAATCTTCTGTCTTCTTCTGAGGCATTAATGAAATAAAAAGTGTTTAGTCTTTTGATTTCATTTATTCAAACAATGCAATCCCCGTGTCAACAGTATTTTGACTAAATATGCCTGTGCCTAGTAAAATGTGGTTTATATCCTCCATTGTGCTTTGGCTAACTGTTAAGAATTTATTACACTGGCAATCTGGACCTAAGTCTGTTGAAAATCTATCCACGCTTTCTGCTCCACGAAAATATGTTTAAAATTATTCCAGTGATGTTTCCTTTCTGTGATATTAGTTTGCCAAAGCCTCTGTATTAGCTTCCCTGAGTGATGAAAAACGAGGTCTAAGCCCTTGGTAACCCACAAATCACTTCACATCATTTGTGGCTAAATGAATGCATTAGCCAGTGAAGTTATCCCCAGTTGACACGGTGGAGATGTCACACAACAGCACCATCTTCAGTGAAATTTTTAGCAGCCTTGCTATGTCAGTGAGGCATCAGCACTGAAGGTCACCAGCAGCATTATTTAAGTAGTTATGAGTTTATCCATCACTGTGAGCAACTTTTCCAAGACTGCAGCTAATTTAAATGGGGTTTATGTATATTTTAACTGAGCTGCAGTGATGGCAGCAGTTGCAGCATAGACTGGCTCACCATCATTAATCCTGGAGCTCTAACATGCAGAACAGCTTTGACTGCAGTTTTGTGCTGCGTACAGCTAATACAGATGTATGAATTTGGGTGGCACCTTGGGCCTGCTCCCCTGCCTCCTTATTTGTGTTCCTATTCAGCGCCAATAAATCTCAAAAATACAAGCTCCTTAGCTTTAGGCTGTGTGAGAAATAGCCCATCTGCAGCAGCAGCAAGGAGTAGAGGTACAATAAGAGAGGTGGAACCTGCTGAATCACCACGCTCTGACACCACCCAGGCCCCATCACTGGGGAACATCAGCCCATACAATGAGGTACCTGGCAGGGGGAGAAACCTCCACAGGACAGCCAGAGGAATGAGCCCCTGCCCACACACCCCCAGGGCTGCCCCAGGACAGCCAGCAGTGCTGCTGGGAAGCCCAGCACTACAGGTCTATGCGAGAAGCTGTCTGGAGCACCTCAGGATCTGAGAGGTATGGGGCACATTATGGGATGCAGGCAAGACCATTCAGGGATGGCACTTAATACAGAATAAGTGCAGGAAATGAGGATAAGGGGATAAAAGGGAGCAGTTACTTAAAAACATGTTACTTATAAGCATGTCAGTACGTTTGTTTGGCTATACCCTGCAGCTGATCTGCACAGTTCTGTCTTGCTAAACTCTATTTTCCTGATGAGGGAAATCCCTATCTATGTACATGCATACGTGTGGAGCTCTAAGTGCCAGCAGCTGGACTGAGGACCCTGTGTGTGGGGTCAACTGAACTAGGTCAACAGCTAAAGGGACAGCTCTTAATCCTGATCAGCAGAATGGGGATCAGGAGGAGACTGTTGGGGCAGCTCATTTCTGGGTGAATACTGCATACTTAGTTCATCTGTGTGGGCTGCTGTGTGTATGTGTATTTTACACCTGTGTAAAATACACGTGTACCTGCTGAGATTACATGCTCAGTCTCACCAGTGCTTGGACCTGGAGCACTAACCTTCGGCTGCCTTCCATCTATCAGAATTGCTGGATTTGGTGTCTCCCTAAAACTGTATCCTCTTAGGAAATTATACACCATCTATGGCAGTTCTGGAATGTAGTATCTACAAACAATGTTTAGTAAGTGACAACCTAGGCCTCCTTTCCACATGCAGACAGCAGTGCACTCTCATGGAACTCCCACTAAACTCCTTTTTTCATGACTCTGCAAACACTGCCCAGCAGATCACTGGTATCAGAGTTATTTCCCCCCCTGCTGTTTCTGCAACTATTCCTTCTGTGAAGTACAGTAAACAAAACAAATACAAACCAAAAAAAAAAAAAAAGGAGAGGCTAAACAAAATTCTTTTGAAGTTGATGAGACCCCAACTCATTACATTTTAAACAAAAGCTTAAGCCTCTCATACACATGAGCTATTGTCTTTTGGTCTCCTTTTTGATGTTATTTTGAAGTGCCTTGAGGATACTTGATAATAAGGCACTCTATGAGTTGTATTACCTTGTTCTGTATTGCAATGTTTTATTAACAACAAACGCCAAATGAATAATGAAAACACAAGCTGGAAAATTACATTTTCTTCTTCCATTGCCTCTTTTAGCCTGATCTAAGCAACTTATTAATTGCCTTCTTTTTGATGGTATGGATTTATGTTTGCTTAATGTGAAAGAATGGAAACAGCATCTATCAATACCAGTTACAATACCATCTTTCTTTAGAGGAAGGGTCTGAGGTAGACAGTGTTGCTTGATGGATTTCATGGAAGCTTAAGGATGTTGCACAATATGTTAAAAACTATTTTTCTAAAATTTAAAAAAAAAAAGTGGCAACCCCCAAACTGTAAATTGGAGTTTTTCCATCCTAGTTTTGACTAGGAAAAGCAGCATAATTCTCCTACAGATGCAATTTTCTAAAGACGAAAGTCTACGAAAGTCATCCTTGACAACATTTTATGATAGAAATACTGTGCCAAGCAGTTACTGAAAAACATACAATGAGAACAGAATTTTGGATGCTGTCCCCAAAGAACATTAAAGTTAGTCTCCAATTTGAATCTCAAATTCTTTCATATTTTTCCTTCTCCATCACACAGTGTTATTTAAGACTAATTTATATCTCCAGGCTTTCAGGTCTCATAGAAATTGGCTGGGTTATTTTGTTGTTAAGAACAAATTCTTTTATTGCAATCAGGATTTCATCTGTAATGAAATTAAAGAGGTAGTTTAGAAAAGCTACAATTATGCAGGGAATATATGCCAAAATATTCTCACAAATGTTACCAGTAGAGTTTAAGATGGTGTGGCCACAAACTTGCTGGGGAGCTCCAGGTTATGGTACTTTTGTTGCCCAACTGTGTAACAAGGATAAATAACCCAGGTCCCTGAAAAACAACATTGCTAACCCAGCATTCTCAGGGTCAAACACTACAGAAAGCACTTTAACAACAAAAAACATCTTGAGCCTGTGTTTGAGTACAGGAAGACAAGATCAAGTACTTCTATGTATCCCAGACTTGGAGAGGGACTGTCTGGGATCGATCAGCTACAGGGCAGGTCCTCTTCAAGCTACACAAGTGTAAATAACTGCTTTATGTACATTAAATAGCAAGACCACTACTGCTATCCTTAGAAAGACATATACAGAGATGAAAAGGAAAATTCCACTTACACATAAGTAAATATTAATTCATCTTCATGGATTTTTCTATGTCTTCCAAATACAAAATTACCAGACATTATAAATAGGATTCAGTCTTCAGGTAAGACACACTGGGGTGATGCTTTTTTTACCATGGTATAAGCATGTGCTAATTTCTATCTGAGATTCAAGTCAGAACCTTATTTAACCCATCCACCCAGGATTTTCTCTGCCTTAAGCACAAGTATCAATTACAAATACAAGTATCAAACTTAATCAAAATATCAAGTTGTGTGACAATAATTTTCATTTTTCATTCTAATTTCCCCCAATATTTGAGACCCATAACTGTGGAATCAAAGAATTTCTGCTATTCAAACATAAAGGAAAATTCACTGCTGAATTGCGTGAGCCCAAGGGTGCAACAATAAATGGCTATTCATTTTCGTCCCCATTAAAAGGAAAATGAGTAGACAACCCAACTAACTAACTGGCTGAAACATCAAAATGCAATTTTATTCTGTGATAAAAACACATTACCTCCAACCATACAAAGTGTAGTTCGTAGGAAAAAGAAAATTATGCCTTCAGATCATTGAAAATTCTCAACAGAGGCTAGACATAATCAAAAACATATGAGCAGCAACACTGGACGGAGAGGCAGGTTCAACTTTCAGAGGACTTGACAAACATGAAATTGTGATTAATGTTTATACAAAGGGACTTTTGTTCTTCCCCTATCTCCTGCACACCTTGTGCATAAACAGCAGCTTGATCCTTGAAACTCTCCACTCAGCTAGGGAAAGGAAAACTCCATGGGTGCGCAAACACTAAAGAGCCTTTCCTTTTCCTGCATAGTTCCAAAATACAGCTGCTGAATAGAGAAAACAAAGCTTTAAGCTTGAGAGAGAGATCAGGCAACCAAACAGACCTTCAGATGTCTTCCTAGCTGGGAAAGCTGACTGCAGTCACACTTGTGTGCCATTTGTCATGGCAGTGCACAACCTATTTAGCCAGTGCAGAACCTCTGTGAGATGTTCCCTATTTAACTGCTTCAATTTGCTTACGATCACACCTGTAATAGCAAACATGAGAAACCATTGCCTATTTTGACTGGAACACATTAGGATATAATGTGAAGAAGAAAGGGTAAATAATCAACTCATTTTCACCACACACCAGTAATACCTCAAGAGACCACATTTTGAAAATAGCTGCACTGCCGTAACGTGTAATTAGCTAATTTGTGAATTTACAAATACGTTAATGAAATCGGAGGGCTTTTAAAATTTTTAACCCAATACTGTGGCTAAAAACACTGCCAAAAGGATCACATAAACTGTACAGTAAATACATCTATTGATTTGTTTAGAACTGTAATGGTATTTGGAAATTTCTCAAATCATATGTTTCTGGTAGAAATAGATGCCATTTTTTGTTGACCAGACATTTAAAAAATTTTTTTGTACAGTACCTTAAAACTACGACACAGATATCAATAAAATATAATAGAGCAGAGAGACATCTAAAGAATACATTTGAAAAATGCTTCATAGCATTCTGTAATTGCAAGAATTTCTCAAAGTCAGAAAGTGGAGCTAGTTGTCCAGTTCCTATTAAAGGCTGATAGATGTCAGGCAACTTTTTCTCTTTAAAAGGTTCTCTCTTAAATAATCTTGAAATCATTATCTCAGTAACGACAGTTTTGCGTGTAGACTGTGTATGAAATCTAGTTCTACACACTTTTCTACTTGCTCAACCTGCTACACCTTTTTCTCATTTTGCTTGAATTCCTTTTAGAGTACAATTAACACATTTTCTCTTAAGTCATTAATGCTTCTAAAGAAAATGGATTAAGACAACATAAAACTGGTTTCTTTCATCATGTATCTCACTAACTGTTCTAAAACCTCTGGACTTACGGACCAGGGAAGCATAGAAAGAGGTTTCCTTTCCTCTTCCAGAGGTTCCTGGTCCAGGCTGAGACACTTCATAGAATGAAGATGCCAGCATACGTGATAGGGTTTTATCTTATTTATGGTTCAAAAAGAAAGGAACTGCCTTCCATATATTCATGAATATATATTCATATGTTCAATGGCATTATTCACATTTCCAAAGTTCATTATTTGCTTAAGCACCACATTAACTTAGAATCTGCATTTCCATGGTCTTTCCATAATACTAAAGGGCTAATGCACATCTTCAGGGCACAATGCATAATTGAATGCCCCCAGCACAAAGTTTAGGAAAAGGACCTTGTGCAATCTTCTGATTTTATATTTTTCAATAATTGAAGTTTTATTTCCTCCCATTCCATGAGAGAAGCCTTGTTCTATGATCTGTTGAAAAATCTAGCTGAAATATAAGCCTGTTTATTGAAACATTGAAGAAAAGAAAGCATATTTAGCAAATTCATTTGTTGTGTAACTTGGAGATCAAGACAAATTTGCATTAAATTCTGGTTCTAAAGAGGCAGCATGTTTACCTAGAGTCAATAGTACTTTCTTTAATCATTGTTTTACCTTTCATCTCTAAATTCAGTGGTATTCTATGCCATTTTAGAATTAGGTAGGTTGTTTATAACAGATCAAGCCACTGTCTTTCGTAATATGGTGGGGTTTTATTTTCGTGGACTTCTCAAAAGATACTTTTCTCACTTTAAAAGTGGAAATTGACATAAATATCTTTCCAGTTTGGAATTTGAGGATGCTGAAATTTGTTTTTTTATAAAAAAGCAATATCTCAGTATAACAAAGACTGATGAAAAAAAGATGGGAAAAGTTCTTCAGAACCCATTCTTTCTTATTTATTAAAATTTTAATTAAAAACAAAAAATCTGAAAACCCTACTGCTTTAGAAGATCCATTATACATTTAAATGTCACCAGTACTAAATCATTCCAATGAGAACTTTGGCAACCAGATACGATGGATTTTATTTTAATTCCTGCTTTGTCATGGGTTGGATGTCACCACCCTTCTCCCAAGGCTCAGTCATGTTAGCAATGATTCCAGTATGTTCCAAAAGGAGTAGCCACTGAACCTGTCTGTGGATTCCTATGCTTTGCCCAAGATCTGCAGGAATTCAATCCAAGATAAGATCCATGACACCTCAAGCATGTATGTGCATTTACTTATATGAGAAAAACCTACGTGTGTGCTCCAGTGTTTGCCACATGAAACACTAGTTTGCATAATTCCCATTATGCAATGCAGTACCTTTACTGATTAAATACATTAGGTGATTACCTCAAAAGGATGATCATTTTAATAATGCAGTGTGGCACTACTTAGCTTTTTGAAAATAAGTTCATCACTGGGACATGACCTGAGAGTATATAGAAAATGAGGAATTCACAACCAAAGGAAAGAGAATATTAACAGAGAAAAGCAGGACAATGAGGAGTACTATGCAGACAGATTAATTTCAACATCGACTGAGCAATCCTTTTATAAAAGATTATTACCAACATTATTTTAATTCTCACAAGGTCAAACTGATTTATTAAATGAGTTCTTGTTAGGCATTCACAAAAGTACCTAGGGTAGTTTTAAATCACACAACCATTTTCTCCCAAATTTTAAAAGATTTTTAGAATGGGAATTTAATTCATCAATTAATATTCACATGTTATTTTTAATCCTATTTCAACATATATTTATCAAGATATATACCAAACCCTAGGAATTTAAAAGCTGATTATTAATTCCTTGAGAAAGAAATGCAAACTTTTTTCAGTTCTTTTTCATATTAAAAAAAGGGTCATCTGGGAATTCATCTGCTTTAATGCACAGTGCTGGCACTGAGATGATTTTTGGTTTTAAAAGCTGGCAACTAAACAGAGGGGGTGAAAATTAGGACATTATATGTTGAAAGTCACAAGGCAATAAATATTTTCAATACCTATCAAATAGAGCTGTCAGTTTCAGCCTTTTTTTTCATTTGTTGGTTTTTTTCCCATGAGGAATATACATCTTTCCAGACAGTTGTTCCCTATTTCTTATTCTCTCTTTTAAAAACATTTTTGTTTGCTTTCTTTCTCTGCCTTGTTTGTGGCTTTTTTTATTAGGCAAAATGTCAGAAAAGATTGATCCTTATTTATCTTTGTAAGGGAAGATGTCACAGTTTGCTATGTCTTTGACTACTTGTTTATGTAACAGATGAAAGAATCTCAAGCAGTAAACCAGAAACCTATTATTATGTTGAGAATCTTAACTGAGATGGGCCAAACTATTTTTAGTGACACAATCAGTTGCTTTGTTGATCATATGAAAAAAACCTGTATGACTATGCTATAGAGTTAGAGACTCATTGAAAGTTTGAAGATTGGAAATGCTTCTGGATTTCTGCTACTTCAGCAGTGATTCAAGTTCGGTTTTGGCTCCTCCCAGCACTAGGCCATTTTACGTAAACCTATATCCCTAAAAATAAGTAGGTAAATAAATAAATTAGCTCATGCTCTTCACCTGTTTCCAGGCTTTGTCTTCCTTACTCCCCTTCTGCTCCATTGAAATTCTCTTTATACCTGGAGATATTACATACGTCCTTTCTGTATGCACAAGTTGAGATTAATGTCTCTCCACATAACCAGCTTGGTGCACACACGAGCCTGAAATCAGCATTTTTCCCATATACACTTGAAGCTTACCATGTTAGGGATGCTCTCTTGCATGTTTGTGCAGGGCAAATGCTCAAGGGAAGGCTATCAAGGAACAATGGATGTATAACAATTCTAGCCTGTCTCACATGGACATTATATTGATAGATTTTTATTTTATGCTGTATGGAAATTTTTTGAAGAGTGTGTTAGAAATACAGATATGATATGAAAAGATTTATTTCTTGCTCTTTCAGTAAAACTTAGCAGTTACAAAATGTGCTTGGGGAGCAAGCATTTGAAACGTGTTTGGTTTTAATTATTCTTAGAAATTGCCTGCACTATCATAAGTTGGTACATAGCAGTTTTTAGGTGTTGTTTTAGAATATCTAAACTTAGTTCATTTGAACTGATTTAATAGAATCTGTCAAAGAAAAATAAAGTGATGTGGAACTTCTAAAGCCACTGAAGACTAGTCTCAGAGGTGGTTTACTGGTTCATACTGGTTTTGAAACAGACAAGGAGGAGATGTCCCTACTGCTAGGAGGTAAGGAAGAGCAATATTCCCCCCACTACTTATTTTATGACAGATACTTCTTTGTTCAATGACAAGCTGTTCAAAACAGGCTTCATCTGGTATTCAGAATGAAAACAGAGCATAATCTAAGATCTCTAGCCCTTCTCTACATCCATCTACTTATTTCAGCAACTGTGAATGCAGGTAAGATAAACATTAGACCCCAGAGTTAAGAGCCACTGAGAGGCGTCTGGGCAGGACACATCTGTCATTCTTTGGCTGAGTTAAAGCTAGCTAAGGGATAAATTTGGACAGTGCTTCAGTCATGAAAATTGTCTTCAGCCACAAAAAGGATCTTTTTCTCATTTTGCTGTAATAAGTGTTTACCACACCAAGGAGTAATTCTGAGGAGTGAACACATAGTTCTTATCAAATCAACAATTCAAAGCACTTACAAGCCTCCAAAGTGCCATTAAGGCACCAAACTGCAGTGTATGAGTATAGAATGCTAATTTGACAAAGCAGAAAATGATTTCTTAAATACTAGAGGCATTTATTAAATACTCAAATTTCCAAACCCTGCTGTGACTGAGTTACAGAGGATGCATGAATGAACTCTATATTCAGTCAGTGTCTTTCTAGAATCCTCTTCAGGATTCAAAATGACTCATTTACCCCCTTTCCCTTGTGAGCATAACCTGGCTCTGAATTGAAGATCTAAAATAAAGTCATTGTTGACTCTGTCATGTGGTCAGACTACCCACTCTAAATGGTCTCCTATACAACAAAATGTCTCCTGATCGCAGGGCTCTCTCACCTGCAAATAACAGAGAAAAGCCAATTGCCATCTTGCCTGAAGGTGGGAAAAGAAAAGAAACACTAGTGATTTTATGAAGTCTGTTAATGACCTTCTCCAGCAACCTTAGTTAATAACAGAGTCCCCAAGTCTGTTAGAGTTTGATGTGAGCTCTGGGAGCTCTTACAGCTAAATACCTTTCATTACAATTAATACTGGAAATATTTGGGTTACCATTCAGCAATCCTCAGCAAATTATTTGCCCATCACAAAAGTGTGAAATAGCTCAAGAAGAAACAGAAGAATTAAAAATAGCACAGCACAGTCCATATTCAATCAAACCCAGAGCACTTTTAACACAAGAGAGTTGAAAGCAGGGGAATTAAATGCTACAGGCTCTTGATTCTTTGAAAAAATGACAAAACATCAACAACAACCCTAACAAAACCAAACAGCACCTTAATGAGCCAGGAAAATTTTATGAAAAATAAAGGTCATCTGTGGTTGCCTGTGTTACTGACTTCTTCCCAGAAGAAGTGAGAAGTATGATAATTTCTCTTCAAGACAGAAATAATGCTTAAAATCAATTGTTGACAGAAACACAAGGCTCCTCTTAGAAGGAATTATAGAAATTGCAGGGGATAAATTGTCTAGCTGCCCAAGTACTTTGATTTACTTGTCTGTCTATATTGAATAAAACCTCATAAGAAACATTTTGGGCCACCAAGAGCACTTGTGTGTTCAGCTACACGATCCTGCAAGGCATCAGTTTGCAGAAGCTGTTTGTTCAATGGTAACAAAGGTTTCAATCCCTGGTCTGGGGAGCCAGTCAGCCTGAGGAATTTGCAGAAAGCAAGCCCAGCATGAGAGCTGGAGGAACAGAAGCTCTGCAATGGATTGATCCAAAGTAGAACTCTACAACAGGTCTCTGCCAGCTCTAGGTACCCCTGTTTAAATCCTGCTGTGCCAGGACACCCTTAGCAGCACCGACCTAGGAGTGAGGATGCTTGCACAGTGCTCCTCATCTAAAAATGTTGAAAAGGCATCACGTGGCAGTTAAATTCTGGAAGAGTGAAGTTTTACTGGACGCATATACCCGTCTCTCACAGACTTCTCACATTTTGCAGCCTCCCAGCATCCTCATGCATCAGCAGTAAAATACTTAGTGAACATTAACAACCTGATGTCTTATCTACCGAAATAAATCAATACTTTTACATTTACTGAGGGTACCTTGGAATATTAAGACACTGAGATGTTTAAGTGAAGATTATGTGACCAGGCACCCCGTAAACACCAACCATTCATGCTATAAATATGTGTAAGGTGATTTTCTATATCTCTGTGGACCATGTGCCCATAGCTAACTAAATTTTTCTCTAATTATCTTACAACAGTGGGCAAGTTATTTTATTATGGAAGCCAATAAGCTAGTTGGGGTCCAAGACTGTATTGGTTGTTTTCTCTTAATGTATCAAATGAGGGCTAAGTAATTAATATAGTACACTGGCATGCAGCAAACACTGTAAGCAAAAGAAAAATTATTAATAAGACTACATGAATGGCCTGCTCTCTCATGGCATCATAGTATAATACAGGACTCTGCTTTGCAAGAACCTGTGCATGTAAATGTGTATATATCTGTATATGCACTGTATGTGTATAAATATATATAAAGATGATTCTTCCTAGAAATCATTAATGACTTCAGTCCTTCTACTTTTCAAACACTAGTAAACCACTAACATCATATATATTAATGCTAAATTAATTTCTTTGTCATTTAGATTTTTTTTTTCTTTCTGAATTATGAGTAAGAAATCTAACAGAAACGAAATCATAAATTCGGCTTTTTCCTTTTCAATCAAGTTACAGGAACAGTAGCAGAGACAGTGATACAGATGTGCTAAGAGACTGACATCTGTAGCATATGCACTTCCCAGGATTTTACTTCCCAGCAGCTCTAGCCTGGTTCTGCCAACTGAGAAGCCATCAGCAGATGCAGCACCAAGTGTAGCTCCAGACTGCACCTTCCAGCTCAGCTTCAGCTGAAAGGAAACAGTGTAGAGTGAGACTGCTCTACTGAGACAAAGCACAGGCACAGGGATGCTGCAGAGGCCACTTCAAAAAGTGCACTTCTGGTTCCAACCAAAATGTTACAATAGATGTGCCCACAATTTCCACCCAGGCCAAGCACCTGCTGTTGATTCCAATCCATTCATAAACTATTAGAGCTCCACCTTAACAATATTAATTGTTCTTTATCTTTTGACAGGGGAATAATCTGGAACCCAAATTTTATGATTTTTAAAGTTCATATTTTTAGTCAATGACAATTTATACACATTTTTATTGTGACCTTTTTTTCTAACTTTAAATGTGTTTTAGTACTTGTTTCTCAATTAATTCAAACAAAAAAATTACATTCTTTTTATTCACTATTCTGATCTCCTTCTTTAATTAAGATTAAATTATTTTTTTTGCTATATGCAGATGCACTGAATGACACACAGTGCTCCAGATGAACCAGTAAGATATTCCCTAGCATTGCTAGCTCTCATGGAAATGGCTTGTCTAAAGTATTTTAGAATGTCTTTTGCCTTTTAAACAGCATCATTGTAGGAACAGCTCCTAATTTCTGTGTGAGCAACTACTAGACGCACATCCTTCTCCTCTTTAATAATTTCTGACCAAGGAGCACCCATGATAACAGATAAATTCTGCTTATATGTTACTGACTTTTTAACCTTCACTTTTATGATTATCACCTAGGTCACTTGGTTATTCATAAAAAATACCCAGTTTCTTCCCTGTACTGATATCCTTTTGGTCTGTGCCACCAGCAAATTTCTCACACTACCAGACATTGCAAAGCCCTAAGATTAGTTCTAACAAATGTACCAACTTAATCACCAGCATTAAACAGAACAACTCCATGGTACATCCTTGAGAAATCAGACTAGGTAAAGTCTCCTGGAAAAGTTTCCCTGCCCCTGTTCAGGGCATTTTAACCATTTTCTTTGTGGTGCATTCCATTTAGATTATTAGCACTTACCTGTACCTCCTCTGTTTAAAGTAATGTTTCCCAGATGTTCTGAATTTCAGAAATCAAAATTCCGTTATGAAAATAATGCTGTATGCCTGCATTTGTTGAATATGAATCTTTTCCATCTCTTATTTCTCCTTTTTCCAGTAAAATACTTAGCTATTCTATGCCATTAGTTCAAACCTTTTTGAAACTAAGGAACGTAGTTTTTCTTCTTTTATTGATGAAACTTAACCTTCATATTCTTATGCAGTGATGATAAATTCTCCACCTTTAAAACCACTGCAACTTATTCTTCAACAGAAGAATCCTGACTTACTGCCATTAAAAGAATAACTGAAATTATTATAGGAAACAAAGAATTTTTTATGCTTTTACTGAAACCAATGAAATTTGCATTGCATTGTTATGTCAGTGTGACTTCTTAGATTTATTCCTTTATTACTGCCCACTATACATTTCTGCAACACATCAAGAAATGCCTTTGTTTTCCCTGCCACAGATGACTAAAGCTATCAAGAGACATAACAATTTTCAGCAGAGCTTTATCTTGTACTCCCATGCTCCTGTGTTGTGACACTTCTGGGAACAACCATGACATTTTGCTCAGATTGAAATCATTTTGCTTCTTTAAAGCACTGTTGAACTGTACGGTGATTTTTTTTTCCCTTCTTCATCTCACTACAGCTATGCCAGACAGCATCTTGTGTATTACAGAGTAGCATTTCCCGTCTAGGCTACTTCCTGGAGTGATAACAGAACAGTTCTTCAAGTTAGCCATGGAAATACTGCATGATATTGAGAACAATTCGGATAATTGCTCAAAGACTTAGGATTTGGAATTGTATTTCAGCTTCTCCTGAGGCTGTGTAAAGAAATGAAAGCCCTTTTACTCCAGGGATGTGAATGAAGCTGCTTGTACCTCAACAGACATCACTATTGTCATCAACAGCAATGACAAAGGACAGAGAGAGACACACACAGACAAATATTAGGACATGCTCTGTTTTCATCAGCTTTGTCTCTGGCTTTGAACTCCCCATTTCACTCTGCAGAATATTATCACAAACAACCAAGGACAAAACTCCTGCAGACAGAGACACAGCACTCCAGAAGAATCCCTTGTGCGTGAGCTTTTCAATGATCCCCATGTTTCTTTTCTGGCAAAACAAAATTCTGGCAGAGATCTGCTGCTGCTGTTCTTTTACTTTACAAACTTTGAGAAAAATGAAGTTAATATATTTTTAGCAGATACAAACGATGACTCAAAGCTCTATTTTTCTTCTCAGTCTTTCATGGTGTCTTTAACAATAATAACAGAGTTTTTAAATGCTCTACAGTCCTACTGCTGTAGTCACAATGGTCTAAGGATATAAACAACAAAAGACAGGAGTAGCATATTTTCTCTGAAGAGTTGCTAAAAGTTTACTGGAGAAGATTTTGGGCCTTTCATAAAGTCTGAAAAATACAGATATAATATAGTGACTAAAAAAACCCAATCCAAATCCTGTAATAAATGCTGAAGGATAACAGTGGGAAGTAGAAATGCCATTATGACCAAAAAAGAGGAGCCCATTATAATTACTGAAGATATAAACAAAGAAAGAGCAGATATTTTAAAGGCCAGAAGGAAACAAGGATGAGGAAATAGAAGTAACTTTGATGGGTCAGAACATGACTTAGCATAACACCAGTACTACACTGTAGTACACTATCACAGGATGTGATGAATCATTTCAAATACCATTGCCTGGAAGATTAGATTTTTTCTTTCTTCCTGATGGAAAGCAGCATGTGGACATAATTGGAAGATGTAGGGTGGTGCAGTGTAGAAAGATCAGTGGTTAGAACAAGTATGTTTCTGTTAAGGCTCTTAATTCTATTTCTATTCTTTTCACTCTTCAGGGTTTTGTGTTTTGCTTTGGCACTTTTTTCTTAAGCCTCTTTTATGTTCATTTATTTTCATACTTCTTAACTTGCCAACTATGTAAGCATTTTCTCTTGGGTTTCCAGAGGGATAAATGCAAGTTATTTGCAATATTTGCATGCACTCAGGCATCCAACAGGTAATTTAGCACACTGCAAGAAGCACCTGCATGTGAATTAGCTCTTTCTCAATTTCCACTCTTCACCTTCCCCCACAACTAAATGTGGCATACTGGATACATGTTGCTAATATTTCCAACAGAATCCAAATTATATGACTCAGATCAGTGTAATAATTTCCTCACAGGCTGCACAACCTGCTTTCTTTTATAAGTAAATAACACGGAGATAAAGGCAGTTTATACAAGCATAAGGAATTCCTTCCTTCTCACTGACATGCCATTTACTTCCATCTGCCCCAGATTCAGAGCTGGATAGTTCCAAAGCTGATAAGAGATACCCAAGCTGGGCTCAGAGCTTCTTCTGAAGTTAAACACATGCAGTGTTATCTGAAATCACACTGGCTTGTTACATGAGATAACGTGAAATGGTGTAACACATCAGAGGGAGAAAGGACAACTTTGAGACTGACTAACTGCTGGCAATGCCAAAGACAATAATCCCATCACAAAACAACATTACAGATAAAAGTAGAAAGGGCTGCTGTGCACTATACATTGGGTACCAGGTGATCTGTTGGTGATCTGTCTGCTCGAATGTTCTCCTGCAAACCTTCTATGAAAGGCAGGGAAATGGCTCTTCATTTTCTACTTTCATAGGCATTTGTTTCATCATTATTGACGCAAAATGTAAAAAGCTGTAAGTTCAGATAAGGAGAGAAACATCTAATGAGACTATTTGCCAGGGCAAGCTAGAGATTCCTGGCACATGAAAGAAATATTGAATACTAACTTAAAGAACTCTCTTCTCTCTGAGTGCTGTTTAAAAGCCATTTTTTTTACAGCAACTCTATTCTCCAACAGATCTATTTTTTAAAATATATTTTTATTGCTAGGCTTTACTTTGGTGATAAATAAGACAACTTAACAGGATCAATAATGAATTAGAAAACAGCTGTCTCGCTCTACTTAAACTGGGCTGCATTA
Source organism: Hylia prasina (assembly GCA_013397195.1). Taxonomy (NCBI): domain Eukaryota; kingdom Metazoa; phylum Chordata; class Aves; order Passeriformes; family Sylviidae; genus Hylia; species Hylia prasina. The sequence goes on from VYXD01007334.1 coordinate 123,671, forward strand.
TGGCTGTGCTCTTTCTCATTTTGACTTTGGCTCTACAAGGTAGTCGGTCTCAATTTAAGCAATGGTTTGTGTCATTGGCTTAAGGACTCTGATGGTCAGGCATTTGTCCTGCTGCCCAGGTGCTCAGTTAGACACAATCTTGTACAGTCTAGTGAAAGGAAACATCCATGCAGATGGGAATATCATGGTGTATCATATCTGGAAGACACAGAGTGTTCTGGATCCAACTTAATTATTTTGATAGTTTTTAAATGGGTTTTACAGTGTTTAGCTAACAAGCATTTAATCCAGAGGTTAAAAAAAGTCAGCAACCCTAGAGACTGGTGCTGTAAAGAGCTATAAAGATTTCTGAGGTAGAAAGTCATCTTTAGCCCTAGGGAGTGGACTTGTAAAGGCTGAAGGGGATTTCATTAGCATCTTTAATTAAGCATTTCTTTGACTCCTTTATTTGGCATTGAATCAATTTGTCATTAGTTGTTTTGTTATTTAATTAGTGTTCTTAATTACTGTAAATACTGTTAGGGCTATATCCTGCAAGTTGCTGAGAATTCTCACAACTCCTAGAGATGTCAATTAAAATTCACACCATTTCCCAGGTACAGAAAAGTACAAAGAGTTGCTTTTGAGGTACTGCTTATGACAACCATATTACTGTAATTTTTTTTGTTCCTGAAGTGACTTGAGAGCAAAATCACAGAGGTTGTTTGATGTACAAGGAGCCATTGTGACGACATGAAGCTGATGGAAATTTTCGTTTGATTTCATTGGGCTAATTGTCACGTCCTTGGAAATGGAACACTCAGAAAAAGAGCACAGATTTTGTTTTTCTCATTATGGGAGAGTATCACAGAAAATTTAGTGAAATTCATTGCTGACGTGAGACGCTCCGCAGGAGGTCACAAAATGGTGGTCTCAAGTGCAATGGGGTGCAGGCAGCATTATTTGGAGAACACAATAACAATAACAGTCTTGTACTAGATTGAAATATCAAGGAAATAAACACCCTGTCAAAAATTAAAACAAAATGCATTGGTAGAGCAACAGCAACCCTGTCTTTTTTTTTCTTTGTCGTTTTCACATCTGAAAAAGAAATAGATGATTGGGAAGGATCTCAGCAAGAAAGGGGGTAGCTGGTGTTTTGGAATACAGAGAAAAACCATGAGAAGAAATAGAATCAAATAACTGAGTAATTAACTCACCGCAAAAGAAAAATATGTTTTGGGATTATTAACACAACACATGATCTGGGAAAAAAATGATTTATAGAAAACTGCCTACATTATTTCCTGAAAGGCAAAATATTTCACTGTGATATTTCCAAACGAGAGAGGCTTAACTTCTATTTTGACATGATTTTTCATTTCAATTGGAAACTAAAACCCAAGCGAAACAAAACATTTAACTTTTATTCTCATAATATTTAATGCAAGTTATGTTCCTGTCTTATTTTCTGGCTAAGTGAGGGAAAAAACTAGGGAAAATGTTGTTTCTGAGTAATCCAAACCAAAAAATTTTTGCAGGTTTTCTTTTGAGCTACTGACCCAAGCAGTATGCATTCCACACAGCTTTCCTCTATCCCTGCTCTGCTAAGGCTCCTGGCAAAGTGCAGGAAGTGAGAGATGATGCACAGACAGGATCCGAACTGTTGAGAGGTTGGAGCTGGAATTTAAGTCCAGGCATAGCTGAAGGGAGGGGAGATGGCAGGGAGCATGAGGCAAAGCCAAATAAAGTCAGTGGGAGATTTTCCATTGACTTCAGTGGGCGTTGAATCCAAACCAAACCGACAGAGAAGTGTGAAAAATGAACAATGGGGCATGAGGAAGGAAAGGACAGAGAGTGATGTGAAGTGGGGGAAAATACCATCTGCTCTACTTGCTGCAGCCCTAGGAAAGCAGGTATATTTTTTCTTGGCTGTCAGCACAAGCTCAGCATCCCCCTGTAACTTTGTGAAGTGTAACACTGAGCACATAGGGGAGATGTAGGATTTTGCAGCGGATGCTACCAGTTCGCTTGCTCAAGCTGGGGAAGTTGTTCTTATATAATACAGTAACATTTCCCCATGCATCTACTATAAAAAATGTAATCTAAAAGCTTTCACCGAGTTAAATAGATGAAGCAGATGGACAGGGAAATTAAAAGAAATTGGCAAGGTAGAAAAGATAAATGGTCAACTGAGATTTGAAATGAAGAAGAGAGTCAATGAGGCAGAGAGACATAGTGAAGCTATTCCAGATGGTTGAGGCTGCAGAGAAGCCTCAAAACACTTGAGAAATTCGGACCTAGAGAGAGGGCCAGTGGCAAGGAGGTCATGGAGACTCAGAATCCACCTAAACCTGCAATGATGTTTGAGCCAGAAATGAGGTCACAGCCCAAGAGGAGGACTTCAGCAACTGAGCAGAAGCCAAGCTGCTTCTCTCAGACTCTAAAATCTCAGCCTGCACATTGCATTGGTCACTCTTTGCCCACTGTTAAGATGCTTGCTACAGCACCTTTTCCTCATGAATGGACAGTATGTTCCTATGTGGGAGAATTAGAAGAGGTCAGAAACAGCTGTCCAAATACAAACAACTCTGAAAAATGGGAACATTTGAAACCCTGACTCTGATCCAGATCCAGCTGTGCAAGCTTTCCTTGCCTGGATCTGAATTCCTTTTCTTCAGAGTGTCTTTTTCTTCTGGCCAAACAGCAAAAATTGCTGTTTCTTGTGTCCAGTGTGTTATCTAGACTGCTACAAAGAGAAAACTATACCTAGGGATAGTTTTTTAAGTTACAAAAGATTTATTGAATGTGTATGGGCTTCAACAGCTGCAGATTAGTAAGAGCAGTCCATGGAACCCATTGTTGTGAACATTTCAAGACATTATCCCTGCCCTCTCCTGAGCAAAGGTGCCTCCTAACAGCCTCTGAGCACCTCAAAGCAGGAATTGTCACCTTAAAACTTCTTCAGTGGCCTGCTATATTTTGCAATAAAGTGCAGCAATGTGCTCCCAACCCTTCTTCTTTTCATAACCTATACTGAAGTAATGTTGCAGAAATGAGAGACTGAAGGTCTACTTCTAATTTTTAGTACTATTTTTGGGAGCAATCTTAATAAGGTGAGGGGTTATATTGTCAAACTCTGTCGCATCAACTGTACAATTTTACAGCTCCATTTTGTGGAAGGATCCACGTAATTGAACCTTCAACATCAATTTACTTGATTATAAGTCTGTGCCACTGAGCAAATGGCCATCAAAAGCCTCTCCTGCTACTTCTGATTTCCTGAACTTCAAAATGGAATATTAAGTGCCATTTAGCCACTGACAGTTGCAATACCCCATTTATCAGCCTATTAGGTACAGCAAGTAACACTAATGGGGGTGAATGTAAAATAACAAAAGACTAGCACCCATGTTGCTTTTCCCCTGCTGAAAGGGATAATTCAGTAATTACTGAGCATGCCTCATTTGGTACCCTGGACCAGAGGATAGGAAATGGGTTATTCTCAAGATTTCAGATGGCTAAATTAAACAGCTGCTATTATATTTTTTAATTAATTGTGGTTTTTTGCATACTCTAATAGCCAAATTTCACTCGAGAAAGATTTTTTCATGAACTTCCCATGGGACTCTCAGGATTTCTCATACGCACTAAAGTCAGAACAACACACCTAAGATACAACCTGTCATTCTCCACACTTTAAGGTGCTGTGAAACCTGTTGTTTTCAGTCAGTTTGATGAATTACTACTTTGTGGAAGTGTTGAAGTGTAATCCATACCAAAATACAACTCTGAATAAGGTATCTTCCTTTTATGATTGCTTCCAAAGCAGGAAACCACAATAAGTATTATGCACAGAATATTTTGAAATTAACAAGCAGATTGTCAGTTAATGTAAATAATTCTGCTTATTTGGGTTAAAGGCCTTTGCTAATTAATACCATAAATATACCTAAATATTTACATATTTATGTATAATCTGGCCTTATGGGAAGCTAAGTATACTGAGGAGATGGTGCTGAAATACCTTTACGTTTGCTGTCCTGCCAAAAAGCTTTACACCCCACAACTCCTGTTACTGAACTGTCCCTGCCTCAGTTCATATCTCAGGGTGGCCTCAGCACAAACTAGTTTATTCTGCTTCAAGCTGAACTAGAATGACTGCCCCAGGGCTTCACATGATATGCTCCAGTCTCTAAAGGGCACTATGGGTCTGGGGCCTGAAGCAGGGCAAGGTAAATCCCTTGAAATATGTACACTGTGGACCTTTCTGCTATACAAGTCTGCTCATACAGGCTGAAGTATTTGCTGAAATAGATATGGTCTGTGTGTGCTAAAACCAAATATCAAACAAAGTGATGGCAGTGCAGCAACAGAAAGCCAGGACTGCAAGGAGATGTACCATTTTCGGAAATATCTGCAACAAATATGAAGGTTATATGACTAAGTGAAAATTTTGTCTTGGGTTGAAGAAAGTAAATAAAAATATTTAAGGAATAAAGGAATTTGCTAGTGTAATCAGTATTATCACAGGACAGAAGATGTTGGTGACCAGCCTTTGATGCTGCATAATAGGGCATCAGAGCCTGTAGTTTTGAACTACAGCATAGCTCTCATCCCCAGTTCCCCAGATTAATTATACAGATTCCTAGAATATCAATTTCCTGCAGAGATAGTTTATAGATTCAAATCAACAAGGTAATATTTATTTACAAAAACAATTAAGCTCCCTCTTTTTGGCTGAAAAAGGTAGAAATCAATTACAATTGAAAAAAGGGCCTGACTGAGCCTCATCCAGCCAGTACTATGGCAAATAAGAAAACTCAGCTGAGCTGTGGATAAGACCTGAATTTTAGGCTTTTGACCTCAACATTGTTGGATTTTTTGAGCAAAAGAAATGTATGTCAGACTAATTTAATTCCCTTCTGCACAAACACACAGATGATATATCAGTGTTTTTGTGAGATTTAACAATATTCTTATGCAAAATAATACTTTTTACCTGTTTTGTGTTTGTAGTTCCACTATAACAAATGAAAGCAAATATAAAACATTTTCTCTCTTCTCTTTGAAATCTTTTTTTTTCCAGAGTAAACACACATAGAATATCATGTATGTCCCACTTTATAAAATAAAAGGATTATCAATGCAACAAAGCAAAACTGTGGCTGCAATAGATGACATTGTTCTGCTAATAAACTTTTAACAAGTAATTAATCAGGCAGAGACAAGTAATAAGGAAAACATTCTCAAGAACTGTAAAAGAAATTACCTATCACTGGGATTCTAGTTGTCTATTACAAAAATTTGCCTTTAAAAGCGGTAAAACTACAAGAACAACATTCATAGTAAAGAGCATTTTCAACAAATAATTGCTATGTGGATACAATAAGAAAAACAAACCTCAGCACTACACTGAGCTGCATAAAAGACAAGGAATGTTAGACAGACTGACAGACATAAGTAATCCATAGATAGCAGCTAATCTAAAGGGATTTTTGTAGCTTTGCTTTGGAATCACACAGACTTCCACAATAACATTTTCTTCCAAGCTTTGCTCTTTCTAATTCTCATTTTTTGATTACAAAATTCTGAGTTTTGAAGAGTCTATAATTTTACTTAAGTCCCCTATAGGAAATTCCTGATGTGTTGCCATTAACGAGGTATTGGGATGTCATCTGGAGATGTTTACAAAATACACGAACTCTTGTTTCCCTAATTCCTGGCTTTACTCCTTCCATCCTTAACTCCTCTTTCTAGAAAATGCCAAGAACTCCCGAAAATTTTATTTTTCCCTGAAAGCAATGATGATCCAACAAAACACTGATTGAAACAGTGACATGGGTACTGTCCATGGTGTTCATTGCTCCCAGGAACTGTGTTCTTCAGGAGTTGGCCTGGCTGTGAAGGCTGGATGACATGGCTGCTGTGCAAGGACTCACACCTGGGATGCTAGCATTAAAGGGTGGTAGGGAAAGAGGGAAGCACCTTGAAATGAATGCTTTTCTTTCCCTGGCTCTTCCATTTCATCACCTGAACATCGTAATTCTTATCTTTTTTTTTTTCCCAAGACCAACTCCAAGAGGAGAGATAAAATAATTTTTAGAGAGATCACGCAAGTTAAAGGAGTGTACACAAGTAGGTTTAAGGTAGCAAACTAACCTTCTACAAAATAAAAATACATGTGTGAATTAGGGGTTCAGAGAGAAACTCCATATTTTTCCTCCCAGGTTGGAGAGGAGCCCATGTTTATGGTAAGAGCCAATTTTGCCCTGAGTAACACAGGATGTCTAAAGACTTAGATATCTGCAGAACTGTGGTTGGGCTAATTTACCTTGAAAATTCACAGTCCAGCTAGAAAGAAGATTCACTATCCTTTTCCCTGAGTTACCATGTTTGCAAACATGTTCAGAGACTTTCAGTTATCCTTCATGAAGGAGGTGCTGCACAGTTACATACCTAAGTAAACACATATACAAGGTAACTATTGTGTATTTACCTCACAAACACACTTCTTATTTTCCCATATTTTCCAGAAGCAATTAGGTAAGATTCTCTCACTTTTATCTTGCAGGCACATATTTTAGCTACTGCAGGCACATTCTTGGCTCCAAGAAATAGAATCTAACTAAGCAGAAGACTGCTTCTCATACGGAATCATAAAGGAAGTGGCACATTAAACAGAGGTCTGTACATCGAACGTTCATTTTTAGAAAGAAAAGCTTACAAGATTTATGAAATGTATCGTCTTCAGTCAGAAAAAGGAGTTTATAATTTTCTCTAGATTCAATCCTGATGTGTTTAAATTTAATGATTACCATCTACAGACATTCAAAGACCACAGCAATCAATCATTCCATATTTTTGCTGGAGGAGCTATTGTAGCTGATTCTATAGTTCAGATTAATGCAAATCACATTTTTCCCCCCTCTCATTTCTTGCTTCTTTATAGCAAGTTACTACCATGTTACATCACAGTCAAGCTTTTATGTTGTTTCTTAACTCTCTGTGGAACAAAGATTTCAGTCCAGATATCAAGAAGGTCAAGTGAATATAAAGTTAATTTTCACCTCTTTTTCTACAGAAATTAGACTTCTATTTTCTCCACTGCTAATTCAGAAATAGATATTTAAGAAATACGGCAGTTCACACTGAACAGCAGTAAGCTGAGTAGCTGTTGACATGTTAATTAGAATTAAATTAGTTCCACTTTTAGTGGAAGAAGTTCCAAGAACAAACTGAAATGAAAAAAAAGAAATCTACTTTTAATTAAATAAACCCAAACAAATAAAGCCATATTTCTAATTTGAGAACTGTCATTAGTTTGTTTAGTTGGGGCCTTTATCCCCAGTTCTGAAAAAAAGGCCAATATAGTTTATTAAATTTGACATTATCATACAATTATAAAAATGTTCTCATAACATTTAATGAAAATGACTACACAAATACTAATTTATTTGCTCTTCCAGAGCAACTCCCAAGTCCCAGTTTCAAAACAGTTAGCAAATATTACACTATAAACCTCACACCAATACTGTTATCACACTGCATCCTATTAGCTCCTGCTACTGCCAGCAAAAGTGCCTGAGGCAGCGAGATGCAACAACTTAGCGGGGACAGGGCTCATCAGTACTTCTAAAGACTAAGCAGTATCGAATCTTCATTTGAAAAAGTGCACAAAGCCCGCTAATAAGTGGACTAAATTTATTTGGTCTCAGATGTTATAAACAGCATTCACAGTAAGGAGTCCGTCAGGACCTTAGCTGTGAGAGTGCAAGAAGGGGAAGCCTTGCATATCGGTGCATGAATGCATCTCATTCCAGTTCATTCACAACATTACGCCTTGTTCTAGGAATTCAAATCCTGTTCCTCCTCCAGCAGCAGGTACAACAACCGAAATGAATGGGATCATTCATCCATATCAGAAAGAGAGCAGCATTTGCCTCGCAATAACGAAAGGGATTCTTTTCTTCCAGCCTATCACCGCATGCCTCACTTGCGGCAAAGGGACAATTTAACGGTGCCAGCTCTTCCCACATTCACCAGCAGAAACCCACTCCTCTCAGGGGGACTGCGACTTGAAGGACTGACCTCTATTATCTGAAATGTCAAACTGTCATAAATTTGCCTGCTTGATTCCCTCCCTCCATAGCTGTGGCAGCTCCTGACCCAGCAGAGCTCTTGGGCATTTCCACATCATTTCTACAAAACACGATTCTGAAAAAAGATCAGTGAGAGCTGGGGATAAAGGTGTGGAAATGCACACAGTCTGTAGGGTCCAGAAAGAGACTTATTTTAAGATTAAAAAATTGAAAATAATATTTTGTATTTGCCTTTTAGCTGTTGAAAAAAACTCTGCTTTTTTTTTTTTTCCTGGTCCGCATTTCTTGGGGATTACACACTGGATTTCAGCCAAAATTTAAAGGAAGTATCTTTATCTTTCTCCCTCTCATACCCAGGCACATGGGCACATGCTTATGTGCTGTTGTCTGAGAAGAGGCAGCAGAAGAGCTTGACAATGTTTTAGCCAAACATACCTCTCTATTTTTTTTTAGGTACCACACACCCAGTCATATCCAGTTAAGTGGCTTAAACTGCTAATGAACTTTTATGCAGCTGCCTATGATAATGACACCCTAAATTGTAAAAAACTGCTGCAACCACAAAACGAAAAGGTTTTGACAAACATTTACAAGAATGCACCTGAACATCAATAAGCTGATAGAGTGCAAGTAAATGTTTTCTTAAGTAAATCCAGGAGCACATATTCGTTGCCATAAGGGACACCCTCGTAGCTTACTCCATGACCTATGTGGTGACCTTAGCATGGATAAAGTCAATACCTCTGTTTTGTAGACCCATATCTTTACAGTCTCAGAGGTATTTTTTTGTGTCAAATACCCTTTCTTCCCTCAGAAATGTCAAATGTTGTCCCATCCCCAGCGACTGAGAAGGTCCCCTATGCATAAAGTGCTGCAATATAGTGTTGTGATTTAGGAATGCCAGTCCCCAGTTTAGTGTTCCTGACAAAAAACTCCAAACCTCATGCCATCCCCTGACTCCCCCACTCTCCTCCCCTGCACAAAAGGTAAAGATCATGGGTTGAGACAGGAACGATTTACTGGCAATCGTACAATAAAATGAACAGTAGCAGCTGCAGGTACCAATAACAAAGGGTACAAGAGAGGCAAACAATTCACACACAATTGCTCATCCTGGAACTGGCACTACCCTGTTATGTGACTGGAAGGGACCCCTTCCCCCCACTACCCCTGGCAATGAGAGACAAGGTACAGAATAACCTCTGTGCCCTAGCCATGCCCCTCCTTGCTACTGAAAAATTAACCCTGTCCTGGCTGGAACCAGGACATTATGACATTTCATATTCCAGTAACAGTAACCAGTACAAGAAAATGTGTGGGAGACATGCAGTGCATATGCAGAAAAAAAAATGTATAGTTACTGCTCGAATGATAGAGAGGGAAATATTCCACAGGGTATGCCCAAACCCAACAAATTGCAAATAGGTTACACAAGCCCAGAGGCTTCAGCTTGCCTTTTAGAAAAAAATAAATTTCACTCCAAATGAGTGACTCTCATAAAATAGCACTTCTGCCACTCTGCTGGCCTGGGGGTGGCCATGTTAACTCTGAGAAAGGGAATTCTTTTGGTTAGGAAATGTTTTGCCACGGGTATGACTGTAGTAGTTCAAGAACAGTGAATCACAGCATATCATAACAGCGCTCAGAGAAATGAAAGAACAAAAATTTAAGTTAGGCTTGCTTAGATTGATCAAGATGTCTGAGAATGAGAAGGGATATATAAAAGCCGCATAACACTGAATCTAGGCTGAAATTATATCTCTGAAGACGAAATGATTTCAAAACTGGAATTGTGTTTAAAAACTTTCTCTTGAAGTCTACGAACTCTACTGTTAGATGATGCTTTTGAAATCAGATATTCGTTTCAAGGAAGATTTCAAGAAGGTTATTTTTCATATTGGTTCTCTTGAGGTATAATCCAGGAGATGTTAAATAAAAGGCATTTTATATAACCCACAGGCTTTGCTGCTTTTCAGTTAAAGGAAAAGAGGTCAGCAGGTGAAAAAACTCCACTGAAAGCCCACGTAGCAAAGTACTACATGGAACCAAATCCAAAGAGGAAGGCTGGAAGAAAGGGAATGGGTGGGTTTTTTTTGATTTTATGTCCTTCTGTCCGGGTTCTAGAATGAAAATTGTGTAGATTTCCCATGAACTCGGTGGTATCAACTTTTGCAGTTTTGCTTTTGATTCAGCAGTGCTGATTTCCTAATCCATCCCTGCATTCATGTGCTACAACATTCTCATTAATCATTCTCCCAGATTTTGGAGGCAACTGGTTCACTTAGATTTGGAGTCATATCAAACTTTTACCTCTAGTTCTACCCCTTTTCCACATAGGTGTCTTTCACTGACTGTTTTAATTTCCTCCACAAGTTAGACCTAGAGCAGATCTCATAAGATGTGTGCTCTTCAAAAAAACATAGATTTATTTTCCATTATTTGCTTTTTGTAAGCTTTCTGTTCTCATTTAATATCTCTCTCTAGGTTGTCACGAAGACTAGAGCCTCTTTGTTCGCAACAGACTTTACAGGCTCCAGGAAATATCAACTCTTTTTAAAGATGTGCTAAATTTAGTTGATTTGTCTTTGTCACCTACATCATTTATGTCTCTATAATTGTTAGAGTCAAACTTCTGTAATGCTCTCATCTCCTTCTTGCTGCAAGTGATTTTGACCCAGATGGGTGGTATTGCTCACAATCTATTCCCGTATTAACACACACCAGGATCTCTACCTTTATTTTTCTCTTTCTTTTATATAACGTACCCCACAGTACATGTACTGTGAATCCATATTTCTGTTATCCTGTAACACTCAATTTCACATTTTCCACCAACAAATCTCTCTCTTTCACATTTTTGCCCATTTGTCTTGCACCATTATAAAAACATTTCAGTTGATTTTGAAACCCAGTAAAGAAACAGCTATTAATTTTCCTTCACTGCATCTATCTCACCATGACATGCAAGAACTACTACTTTTTCCCTGATCATCCTTCTACTCTCCAGTATCTCTCACCCTTTATGTTTTTTATGTGGCCACCTCTGCTTACTTAAGGATGTTTACCAGCCATGCCTAGCTCACCTCCAAAAGGTACTAGCCCAGCTACTCGAGTGGAGTCCATCAATCCAGAGGAACTTCTGCTCCATGAATGCTTCCTAATGGTCAGACATCCTCAGACTTTCCTCACAGCATTTATCCTTGAGCCATCTGTTAATCTTCGCTGTCTTGCCATGCTTTTGCCTTCTTTTTCTGAGGACTGGAAAGCTTCCACTGAACTTTATGCACATGGAAATTGCAATGGAAATCATTGCCACCTGGCAGGAAGAAAATGTCTTCCATGTTGTGGACAATGCACCATTTTAAAACGAAACCATGTTTACAATGAAGACTATAGGTTTCCTACATCCAAATCTTCATTCCTCCAGTGGCTACTGGGACAGATAAGTGGGGCCATTTTTCCAGCTGCTTTTTGCAGTCCTAATACACAAGTCAGAGAAACAAAAATGAAGAAAGACGCTGGCAGCAACACTCTCAGGGGAGGAAAGGGCAGATATCCAAGAACAAAATGCAAGTTTTCTGTAATTATTTACAAATAACATGTACTTGTGGTTGGAAAAAGATACTTCAGCTACTGTGACCCTGTTGGCCAGAATAGTGCTGTTCTTTTATAGTAGATATTATAAATGGAAATATGGAAAAAGATAATAAATATCCTCAGGTAAATCCCAGCCAAAGTCAAGTCAGTAAATACTTTTTCTTTTATTTAAACATGGGTGAGATTTCACGTTGTTATTTAGGTGTACTGAATTTACAACAGTAAAGAGAGAAACAGAGGGAGACAAAAAAACAAGTGCTTGGAATACTTTCCTATCAGACTCAGCAGTCTTGGTTCAGAGGCCTAATAGTTTTCTGAGTTTAAGGACTTCTATCTCATTGCATTGAAACCACTTTCACATAGGAAAATGCCCCAGCATTGTGTTGGCAGAGCTTCTCTGATGGCAGGGAACATCAGCCTACAGTAACAAAGGGTGCAGGCAGCTACCAGGGGAGAGCAGCTCTGCCTACATCCCACTCAGTCAGTACAAGGCAGCCCAGACTCAAGGGCTGTGTGATGATATTGGCAGGGTGCTAAGGCTCAACAGCTCTGCTATCCTCAGCTGAGCTCAGCTCCACCCTGGCTGCTTGGCTTCTGCTCACCTTGGACACCAGGCAGAGTACAGACAGTTCAGACCAGAGACTGCTGCTCTAAACCAGTATGGCAGGTCTTGAACTATACCACTTCACACCTCCTTTTTATGCTTTTATACACAAATAATACCAGTTTAGACTTCTTACACACTACTATTCTGGACATATTTAAATCTTAAAAATATTTTCCACTGTCTTTACAAGGACAAAAATTAACACTTTGTTTTCTCCATGTGTGGCTTTTCCCGCCTAGCAGCATGCTTCAGACTATAGGTTTCTATTCAACTGAGCCATTTGTTCCTGAAAATGGGGTGCACATAAACACAGCCTGGTAATTTTCTTACCTTTTTCCTATCCCTCTCTATTTCACTACTCAATAAACAGTAACCATTTAACATTAAATCAGCACTGCCCTTAAGAGCCACACAGCATGACTCAGGTGCAAGGGCCACGTTTGTGACACAGTTGAAGTGCAGGTCCATCACAGCACTAAGGCAAGCTGAGGAGCTTGACAACAGAGAGACATCATTGAGAAGCTAGACAGGGGTTTAAGAGCACAGAAATATTCTCTGACTTAATAAATGAACTGCAGTTTGATGTGCTGCATGGCCACGCTTGTTTCAGTTCTAGGAGACACGGACAATGTTTAGATCTATGGAATTATGTCAGCTTCACTGCACAGATGAATGAGAACCTAAAGAGTTTTGTACTTTTATAAGTTCTTGAAAGTATACAGGAAGAAAATATGAGCTATCCCAAACAGGAAAAATGAGAGACTTTGCTCTAGCTAGTACTTCAAAAGGCAAGCAGTTTTCTTTGTATTTACTTCTATCCCTGCAGCTATAATGAATTATTTAAGCAATATCTATAGAGTACGGGATTTGTGCTTTTATTTTATTTGTCTATTTTAACACAGGCTACTTACAAGGGCGAATGTGCTGAGTCAACACAGGTGTAAACTACTGCAAATTTCTTTTAATCAGTGGAACTAAGCAAATTGACACCTATCACAAAGCTGACTCAATATATTTAGTGATGAATGGTTTTTTATTGGGTTATTAATAACAGCCTTATTTATTACTGTTTCTCAAAAACCAGGGTTGACAAGGCATACTTCTTCCCTCTCCCCCTCTTTTCTTACCGTCTCATTTCTTTTTAATATCATTAAAAACCTGGAAATGTCCAATGCATCTAACCAATCCCTATTTAACTCGCCGTACACACCTTTGGGAAGGCATCTCTGGGTAAACCCAGCACTGTGAAATGTGCTGCAACACAGAAATCTTCAATCTACTTCTGAATGACCTGGTAGAGCCACTTGGCAGAGCACTTCACTACAGAGAAGTGTCAGCTTGGTTTCTAAAAGCAGTGAAATTACATCAGTGCTGCCTTCTGCCAGGACTAACTGGGTCAGCAAAGCAGCCCCTGAAGGTGGCCATGTGGTTTGTAGTTCTAGAGGTCATTGTTTCAGAACTAGGTCATACCTCTGCACAGTGCTCACCCTCCCACCTTAAGGTCTAGATCCTCAGCTGATTACTCCGTGCATAGCTGAGCATTAAGTCTCACAAGTTAACTCAATTTCCCCATGAAGACCTCATTCTGTATTTTTTATAGGATAATAAGAAGGTTGAATAAGTTAAATGCTGTTGAACCCCATGATAGGAATGTGATAACTATAGATATTAGCTCCACCAGAGAACGAAAAATGGAAGTCCACACTTCCCACTGGCAAACCTATGCCACACAGGAAACACAGCAGGGGAAAGGATAACAAAATTGTTTAAGTGGCTTGTTCCCAAGGCCTAAAGTAATCTGTGAAAGGCAATTCTGGCTCCTATCAATACTTTCTTGGCACTAGGAGGCAAAAATTGTAGACAGGAGACAGGGCATAAGTCCAAAGAGTCACTCTGTTCCAGGTAATGTTGGCATGAAAACCCCTTGAAACTGTAACCTGCTATTATTGTTTATAGCAGCACTAAGAATAGAGAAGCCACAGACATACAAATCACAGTTGATAGTCTGGGCCCTTAAATTGTTTTGTGTTGTTTATAGAAGTGTATTAAAGACTATTTGTATAAGCTACACAGTTATACAAGTGTTTTAAAATTTAAACTGCAATAATACTGCTTTCTGTTAAGTCCATTACTTGAATTAGTAATTGAAGGATCTGACCCTAGATCAGTGTAATATAAAATGCACAGACCTCCAGGTATTGTCACTGAACGAGAGCAAGCTGTGTGACATTGGTTTATTAAATTGCCATAGCTGCCCTTCACTCCCTTGCTGTAACACACACAGGGGGTCAATAGCCTGATTTTGGCCATTGCACATGAAATGAATTGTAACTATCTTGCTGATATTTCCAGGTATGTTGAGACATATTTCCTTATGAGTTTCTGGAAGTGGGAACCACACTGTCACTACTGTTGTCTGAGGTCCAAAAAGACCATGATTTTTGCGTAGGTCCTGCAGAGTTTATCCTAAAATAAATCAGTTCCAGGATCCTTTGAGATATGAACTGTAAGGTATCTACCTGTCTGCACACACCTTTCATAACAATGTGACACCCAAAACGATTAATGCAGGACTGCTAACAGATCCAGGATATTACTGCTGGGCAGTAATATTAGCACTATATTGTAAGCTTGCAGGAGGTTTTAGCTTTGAGACGATGGAGCAGGAATTTGGAGGCAGTTAGGGAATCCTGCTTTCATCCAGGTTAATAATTCTGATCTGAACTAGCCGGGCTTAGGTTTTTCCCTAATGTGAAGGTGGAATCCTTTAAAATGGTACTCATCAAAAGAAACAGACAAAGAAGCAAACCCCCAAACAAAAACATCCCCCCAAACCCTACACCAACAAATCTGCAGATTTCAATTTAACATAGTCCATGTTTTAAGGAAAGGTCAGGACAGCTGCCCAGTCATTTAACTGTAACAAGCAAGAGAAAGTACAAGTGGAAGGGCAGAAAGCCAGGCTGCCTATTAATTCCACGCTTTCAATTTGATGACATTTTGTAAAATGTAGAAAAAAGCCTTAATTCTAGTCATTCAGGACTCTCAGATCAGAAGCAGCTTTTGGCACCTGAAGAGCAAGTTCAGGTCATGTGCACTGTAAGGCTCAAAGACAGAAAAGCAGAAAGACCAAAACCTTGTTCCAGTCAACATCCTTCCAAACATTTTGAACTCAAATGAAAGTAGCAGGATTTTAGGCTACTGATATGAAGCCTATATCATGTAGACTCAGTTTACACACAGATACACGGGTATCTAGTTTTTTCACAATATTGTTTTGACTGTGTAGTTGAGTGCTTCAAACTAAAATGCAAATTAATGCAAATCCAGTTATTGTGCAGCTCATGCAGCATTCGATTAAAACTAGATTTAGAACAGGATCCCAAAGGCTACAAGAAAAAGAGACTTGTAGGCTGCTGCTAAGACTAATACAGTCATAGTTTATTAATGCAGATGGTAATGCATAATGAAATGTCATTAATTCTCACACTGTCATTAATTTGAGGAATTATGTCCATTTATCTATAGTTCAGTTATTTAGATTTATAACTTGGCAACTCAGAACAGGAAAGTGCTGAATTCTCTGTTACCTGGGAAGTCTGAAAAATAAAATACCTGTTCCTTATAAAGACAACCTATATATTTCTCAAGTCTTTTTGTTCTGGATTTATGATTCAGTTCTTCAAGGGAGTCAATGAAAAGCCCTTTGGTAACATTCACAGCATGCCTCATCCCCGATCTTTTCTCTCTCTATTAACGCTTTTATCTGTAAAAGGGCATTTTATTTCAGTGCCACTCTTAGGGCTGACTGTTGTTTTGGTGCTCAAAGGCATCTTCATGAAATATTTGTCAGGCTTTCTATCAGTTATGAAGGTCACCAAGATGATGTTTAGCATCTCAGGCCATGCCTTTCTATCAGGCAACTAAGGATGTATTAACATCAGCCAAGATAGTACTTGTAACAGCCAAGAGTCATTCTTTTTAAAAATGCCCATTGGCACTTCATTTTTTCTGCTCCCTACCAGAATCCAGGGACACTCTGAAGTTCTTCGCTGAAATAGCTCAAGAATTGTATCCTTTAAACAAAAAAAATCTCAGTCATTCCCCATAGAAAGCACTGCAGATCTCAGCTGCAAGGCTTCCTCAGCCTGCTCAGCAGGGAAGCATGAAGATGTCAGGTAAACATAATCATGCTATTTGTGGAAAGTGTGAGATGAGAAAGAGGGAGGGTAATGAAGCATAGACAGAGCAATTCAGTTTCCCAGCCTATTTAGGTAGATTGTCTTTCTCTAATTGTTTTTCTCCCTGGAGGTACAAACACAGCAAATTTCAATACCATAAAGTTAAGCTTTATTATTGCAGCTTTCATTTCTTTCACAAAGAAATATGTACTGTATTATAGCAGCTCCTAGTAGCATACTATAGTTAAGGATGTCAGCAGTTGTGCTACAAACCTCTATTTTTCCATGAGAAGTAAGAACTAGTGTCAGCCTAAAATGATGCATATAAAGTGGGTGTCTAGTTTCATATCAGTTCATAGGAAAAAAAAAAATTGTAGGCACATTCTCTGGTAATTGCAGATGATAACAGCCTTTCAAAAAAACCCAAACAAATAATCCCCCACAAAAAAAAAAAAGAAAAAAAAAAAAACACACACAAAAAAACACACACACACAAAAAAAAAAAAAAACAACAAAAACAAACCCTGCTGACCCAATATCATCCATGTTACAAAAGGTTTGATAGACAGAAGTTAAATGTATCATTTTGGAAATGTTTAAATAGTGCCCCCAGTGACTTCAGTCATTCTCTTCAGGATGAAAGGAATTTCATCTCAGTGCAGCAAAATACCTAAATTTTAATGGGTTTTGTCCAGCAGAAGCCAATCCAACAAAGCACATATTAATCTCATTAACACTTAAATACATAAGCAGTTCATTTGAAACCATCTTATTCATCACCTTGTAGGGCAAGTTCAGAAGAAAACAAAATTAAGACATTACTTTAAAGTTCACGCAGACACGCAACATAATATTTCTGCGCTCAGTTTTAAATTGAAAATTAGCAACTTTAGGAATTAAAGAGTTTATAGAAGTCATTAGACAGACAGCAAATACTTGAAGAAAGTTTATTCTAAAAAGTAAGGGCGGTAGGCATGTGTTTACATGCAGACACTGGGCATGTGCTGAGATCCAAAGATGTAGCTACACAAATTCAAGACACCAAAAAAGTAATTATCTTCTGAGTAACAAAGAAGAAAGTGAACCCCAATGACACACATAGTGACTGACAAAGCAAATTTATGACGAATTAGGAAAACCTAACTCTTATATTTTCTACTTCTGACTAGATCTTAAGGGAGCTTTCCAAGCAATTTGATAGTATTACCCAGATTTCATGGAGAGGGAAAGCAACATATATGCAGATCAAGAGATTTAGCCAAGGTCACCTATTGGGCCCATGACAGGAGTAGGGAGCAGAGGCCCAGCAGACCAGTTCAGGGGCAGCTCCTGTGATGGTTTTTCCTGCAGCAGAGGAGGAGTGCAGTTCAGACCACAACCACCCACAGCAGGGGTGGCTGCTTGAGCCACTGCCCAGGGGAGGCAACCTGAGATGTCCTGCCGTGCCTCAGCTGCCTCCTGTGAACCCTGATCCCTGCCTCTCATCTGTATTTAATAAGAAACAAACTGACAATGGCTGGCTGCTTAGCACTTACTGCAAAGTGCAGAAACCTGCCCTGGGGTGGTTACTATGGCAGAGGGGATGCAGAGCATCTTGCTGTCCCTCAGCATAAATTGGCCTCAGCTGTGCACTCCCCTCACATGTGCCCAGACTCTGACAGCCCCCGTGGAACCAGGACCTGTTGGACACCTGAGTTAGAGGCAGGGCTTGCACACCTGCCTGCAGACACAGGGCAGAAGTGGAGGGGAGCCAGGGGTACGCAGTAGGAAGGAAGCAGACATTTGACAGACAAGCTCCTGCGGTGACAAATGTGAAAAAAAAAAAAAATCATAAAAGATCAAAGCATGGGTCTAGGGACAACAAAATGAAAGCTGAAGGACAAAAGGTCCCATGAGTTGCTGAAGACATGAGTGTGGGCTGTCCTGGTGTGCAGACACACACAATAGCAGGGGGTGTGATGGCACACGATTTCACAGTATCTGGAGATGTGTACAAGGAAACAGCAGTAGGGAGCCTGGAGAGCCAGACCAAATGCTAATAGACACCATTATTTAGAGGACTATGCTATAGGATGTGGAAATCTGGGCTCCTGCGTGTGCAGCAGATGGAGTTCCCCGAGTGAGCTGACCCCTAGATCTCATGCAAAGAGAGTAACAAGACTGTTTCATTAGTAGCAGGTCTTTAATGGTCTACATATTTGAATTGCATTATGGTAGACCAGAGAATGATTCTGACTATTCTATCCAAAGCCATTACCTTAGGAGAGAAAAGTACTATTTACTTTATAAAAAATAGTCCAGCAGAAAGGTTTGAGAAACAGAAAAAAAAGGAGACCAGATCAAAAGAAATGATAGCACTTTCTCAGAGACCCTGTCACAAGGATTACACTGTTGCTCAATTCTGCGGTCCCCACTAGTGCAAAGCGTCAGAGACTAAACAGGTTAATGAAGACAGCCTGGCATTTTACCCCACTGGTTGAGGGCATGATGCATTACCTTAGCACATTGCCCACAACATTTTGCCATTGCTGTATTCCTCCCACAAATTCACCATGTGACATTTTAACACAAGGACCTTTCAGTTCTTTTAGGTGTAAAGCACCTGAAAGCATAAGCACAATCCACAAACAGATTGTAAAATACAAAAAATTCAACTGCCCTTTTTTTTACCAAGTTTTCTCATTAATTATCCCGTGACCTGTGAACTACAGCAAAATAGTTTTTTAATAGAATAATTGCATTCAACAAAATTGTTTTCAGCCTGCCTACAACGGAGTCGAGATTTCTGCTGGTCCCTTTTTTTTCAGCTTTTACCTTTCACACTCCCTTTCTCTTCCAGAATCTCATTTGCAATCATGAACAAAAAAGTAATTTAGAACACACTAAGAAGCACTCACATTGGCAAAAATGCCAGGTTGAAAAGAAACCAAACCATTCAAACTGGAGGTTGGCGGACTAAAAGTCTACAGGATGATCTGCTTCAAATAGCATCATCCAAAACCATAAAATGATAAAGTTTGCTGATTTATGGTTTTTTTTTTCCAAATGAGAAACATTGGACCCTTGCAATAATGATACGTATTTCAGCTGGTATGCACATATATGTATGTGCAAATATATGTATACACATCCTATTATATAGCTGAGAAGACAAGGATTGAGCTAAAGAGCTCCAACCCCCTTCACCCCTCCCAGCTATCCAGGAAAAGCAAAAGAGTAGTTCAGCAGGTAGCAGCACATGTATGATGATAAAAAATTTCTGACAGGACACAGTATGTCATTTACTCATAGTGCACAGATGGAACACTCAGTTTATGCAGCTGGTTGTCAATACTCATTGGAACATTTTGATGACTTTGTCCCCTGCAAGGCAAGTGGCACCTTAGTGCAAAGCATTTTGTATGACTCTAGAGCACTTTTGTAGTTGCTGTAGACCAACACCATTCTCTAAAGCAACAGAGCCAAACCTGTGTAACCAAAGACCTTCTCATCATGTATGCTTTCCATAAAAACATGATAAGAATTACTTTACAGGTAAGAATTGATAATTTTATAGAAAACCTTACCAGGATACAAATTTTTGAAATGGAGTATTCACAGAACTTTATTAGAATATTAAATAGTTACCTCATTTTTTAATTAGTTCTATAAATTTGGGGGGAAAAAAAAATCAAACCAATATATTTTAAATAGTTAAGAGATAAAACCTCAACTAAACGTATTTCTCAGTGATGTCATGAGATACACTAAAGAATTAATGAGAATGTCACGACATAAAGGCAGTATTTTGAGATTATCATACTTGTGTGTACATTAACATGCATTTCAGAAAAAGAATATACTTAGCTGACAAGACAAAAAAAAAAAACCAGATTAAAGTGGCACTTTGCTTTGACTCCACTGAATCCTAAATCCATGTCAATATAATGGCAAGCAATGAATAGTTTATGAAAATAACATTCCAGCGCACAGAAGCAAGATTGTCTTCTCTACCTGGCAGACAGTGCTTTTGTAATTAGGAAGAATAATTGCAACTTTTCTCTTAAGTGTGCAGTCATTTGCAAATGTTAAAATGCGACTCCCATCAAGCTGCACAGCGCCCATCACTTGCATACTTTTGGCAGTGAGGCATTTAGGCTCATGATTAACAATGCACAGTTCACTACACTTGAATCCAGCAGCAAGTATTGATTTTGAACTGATGTGATTTCTCTCTGTATCAGAAAAACCCCACAAACTATGGCTTTTGTAGCATATGTTTTATTGCTATATTTGCTAGTTAGCATTCATTTTCCAATCCTATTGACATATACTTCCCCTCACACTGGCTGGAAGTTTTAAATATGTATGTATGTCTTCTACATTTTAGTGATTGTTTCACTTCAAATTACAGTACTGCTTGTGCTGAGAAGTCAGTTTTATATCATACTGGAAACAACTTTTCTAAACAAAAATTTCAAGTAGGAGCAGGTAGAAACTCCACAGGGATCCTATTTCTTGTGGAGCTGTTTTCAAGCTACTCCTACTATTTAATTATTGAAGGAAAGGGCTTGCATTTGCACAGCTTTTGTCTACCACCAGCTTTGTTCCTCTGAAAATACAACAGAAATTTCCCTTCCAACTTCTCTACTTGCTGTTATTAGAAAACACAGACTCCATAAAGAGCCAAGGGTAAGAGCTCCATTTATAAATCTAGAGATGTTAGGAGGGGTCATCTTCAATAATTCAGGACTTTTCATTCTCAATCCATATATTTTAAAAATGCTGATTTATCCCATTTTCAGGATTTTAAACAAACAACAACAGAAAAAAAGCACAAGCTTTTACCTTTTAATTTAATAGATGAAAACAGTATTTTCTACTTAATATTCACTGATCTTCTTGTAAGTACAGTTTAACACAGGATGAGATACAAAGTATTGGAGACAGTAACTAAAACACTGCAAAGTTGAAAATCAGAAAATATTTAGAAAACTCCGAAACAAGAAGAAATAATACCAGCTAATTTGATGTCTTATGCAGTATTAATTACTGTGTAGTGTTACTGTTATTGCTGAGGTGCTTACACAATAACTACTCCAGGAAATTACTGAAGGAGGTCTTGATGGAAAATAAAGAATTAATGTATTAAATGCTTTTAAAAATACATCATTGATTAATAGATACAGCAGAAACACTATAAAAGCTACACGCTATATCTGAATGCCCGTACACAAATGCTGATACGTAGTCTAAGACTTATATTTCATTTTAAATATGAACAATAAACATTTTAAAAATTAATGTAGTGAAACTGGGTTTATAGTAATTTATCCAGCAGAGAAGTCCATATTACTATGAACACAGCAGGTATTGCAAAGGGGAAAAAAGCAGCATTTTTTTCCCCAAGAGTGGTTCAGAAATGGCACATTCTGTCAGCACCATCATTCAGTATATCACAGGCCTGATTGCATGTTACCTTGCATTTTATTCCTACAACTTGAAATTCCTGTTTTGTACTGGGCTATGTTGTCTACTTGATACCCATTAGGAAAAGCCAACTTGTGGACACTGAGAATTTGATAGAAAGCTATCAATATTGACAGCAAACAGTGTCCAAAGACATAATGCATGTTTAGCTACTAAAACGAATTAATCAATTTCTGTTTTGCCTTAAACAACAGCTTGTTTTCATATATGATGTAGCATGAAATAGAAATAGATATTGTGACTGCAGTTTAGCTCACTAAAGATTTGCAGAAATCATAAAAGAACATAAATCAGGCTGGAACAGCTTAGAAACTCTGTATAGGAGAGAAACATTTCCAGAAGAGAGAAAGTTGTTATATTTATAGCACTGGACAGTGGTGTATAGCCTTTTATTGACTCACTAGGGTTTATGATGTCAAAATGAGTGGTAATTTTACTGAAGAACAAAATATTGTGAAAGACATGAGATACTTCAGCATCCCTCTCTGGGTATTTTACATCTAAAATCACAAACTGAGATTCTGAAATTTGAAGCCAAGCTATTTAAATTTACACCACCTGTCCTAGAAGCAGGGCACTTTTCCTCATGGCACCATTGATCAAATCATGGTTCATAATTAACTATATTTTCATATCCTTATCCTCTCTGTGAACAGCAGTAGCTTTCAAAGTATTTTAAAAAGTGACAAGTAGAGTAAGTGATTCTACCTGACATAGGAGAATGACAAGGCACATTTCTGAGTTGCCAGGTAAGATACTAGGTTTCCTTGTAAGAGTGCCAACTTTTTCCTTTTATCCATTTTCAAAAGTACATGCAGCTAGCTCATTATATGAAAACGTCTTTCAAATAGTGCTGCGTGGGTAAAATCTCCTCCATAAAATGACTTTATTAATAATTTTCCATTAGTTTTAATCTTTAAACCCTCAGGTCAATTTTTATTTATTCACATCCAGTAAACCTTTGTAAAAATGTTTCCAGTGACTTCTAGACAAAAAATACATGCGGACCAAAAATCAGACAGCCTCAGAAGAGTGGCACCACTTGAAATTTTAAATGAAGCTTAGATCATTTTTCCATCAGAATTTTAGGGCTGCTTTACAATTGCCCATCAGACATTGAAAGGCAATGAAAACACTACAGTACAGATTACTGTAGATTGAGTATAAGGGGGTCTTATACTAAGGTCAGTGCCAAAATAAAGCAATAGAGTGTTAGCAGTGTTTCTTATTTCACGTGTGGGCTGTATTTCAAAAGGAGAGTGATAACCTATATCTGAGATACAGATTAAAATCAGCAATATACTCCCTTTCTTTTTCTTTTTCCTCCTATGGTGTGCTGCACATGCATTGCCAACAGAAGAGATAGTTTAGGATTTCATAACAAAACCAAATAAAACAATATTGTGATTTCAAGGAAAAAAAAGAGCCAACAAAAAAAGCCAATATGAAATTCAATAACTTTAAGGTTTGGTTTAACCAAGGTATGAAAAACCCCATTTCATCAATTACATAGATAATAATCAAAATCTGTAATGTGGGTGCTACCTGAACCTGAAAGTCACTGCGAACAAGGATCTCAACAGATCCAAGTCCTTTCAGACCAAAGAGCCTTGCAAAAATATTGGTAAAAAGTGCTTGTGGTAAATGTGTCAAGTTTTGTTGTTCTGTTAATTCACCAAGCAATATTTTCCCCTGAGAATAACATTTTTTTAAATCAAGGATTTTCATGCCAGCTCATTTAGAAAGTTTTAGTTTTGAGGATAGTCTTGTGTATTTTTGCTGTTTCAAAGCATCAACTGCAGCACAGCAATAAGGCAATCTACAGCCTGAACTGTCCTGACCATCTCAAGTGATAGACTTGCAGAGCTGCATTTGCAAGCCTACAGTTCCCAATGTCAAAAAGAATAAGCTGGTAGAAGCAGGTTTTTTCTACTGCACTTTGTTGCACATTCTTAGGTGAAGGTAACAAGCAGTTCTGAAGTTACACTCACGTCTAGCAAATCTAGAGTTTGGACCGCAGATTTTAGAAGATCATGACTTTTTCTGCAACTGGAAGAGTACCTACAGCATAATGAATACATTTGAGGTTGGTCTCCCTTCCCTTTCAGTGTATTTCATTGCTTCCACTCTCTTCTCTAAGCACGAAGTTTCATGACCATACCAGTATCTCAGTCAACAGCACTCCTACTGTTTCAAGGACGATGCTTCCTTTTTCCCTTTCTCTTTGCAGTTGAATAGATGAGAGATGAATATCCATTTATGAATTAAAGGGATGCAAAACTACAAAGGAATCTTCCAGTCTCTGAAGAAAGATCTGAGAGTCAGTAATGGTGAACCATATGCCTCGTAAGTGCTGTTCTTGTTTTCTAGTGGAAAGTGTGGTAAAAGTTTTTATTGTTTAATTTGTTGTATATATAAAATTGTTACCTTTATAGATGCTGTGAATAAGCCTAGTACTGTATTGTAACAGAGCCAGCTATCAAGCTATCAGCCTTCTGATTTATGTTCCTTGCACCTTTGTTTCCAACTCTGCAAAAAACTGAGACCCTTCTGTGTCGTAGTAAGAAAGAATAGCTCAAAGTCAGGCAAAGACAACTGAAGCCCATGACTTCTATTTTCACTGAACACAAAGAACTTTATCCACTTTTTTGAGTGAAACTATGATTTAGCTTTGCTAAACATGATACAAATTGCTGTTTGTCCATATATTCACTTTTGTATTTACTTGATTGTCTTGTAAAGCACTTTGGTACTCCGTGGGTAGGAAAATATATCATACAAGAGTGAAATTAAATTGTCTGTTCTGCTGAAGATGAGGCATTCTCCTAAATGTTTACCCTACTACAGACTTAGAGCTGTGTAGAGATAAGGGAGTGTTTTATAATTACTGAGCTTGAATTCTACTGCCAGTTTTATATGTTTAATAATGTATCAAAATGCTTAGACCCATGGGGTGCTCTATAAAGACAGAGAAATAAAAAGCAGACCTCATTAACTAGTGTTTTGTTCTTTACAGGATCTTACTACTACCAAATACTGAAACATGCCTGAAGAGTTCAAATGACACTTTGTTAGAGCGATCAGTATCTGAAAGAGGGTCCATCCGGCCTCAAGCTCTGTTTTTGAAAATCCTTATCTGCCTCTATAAACATTATTAGAGATTCAGAAGTGTAGAATAAGTAATGTAATTTCAGCTGCTTACAGAATTTGAGGAAAGTTATTAAAAATATACCCAAGTATCATCTTTTTTTTTCTTTCCATTAGTGGTGACACTGCTTTTTAAAGTCAGCGGCTCTTGCAATGACCTTTTTGTGTCAGCAGCAGGAAAATAATGTACTTTGTTTACCTCAATGGACAGTGGTAGGAATACCAATTAGAACTTCAGCAACCTCCTTTGCAGTTATTACTGTCTACTAATTTAGGGGCTTGGAGGGCATATAAAACTCTCATCAGAGTTGCACAGCCATAATTTAGTTCCCAGTCTGTCTTTGTTTCTGGCCTGTGTCACCAAAAAGATGGTGAGTGCACCTGCAGAAGGAAGGCTCACAGCCTGCTTTCTCAGCTCTGATGACAGACCAACAGGTAACTGAATTAACTACAGAAATTGAACTATTTGAGTTACAAATTCAAGAGCAGAAGGACCTTATCTCTCTGAATTTAAATTTACAGGGTGACTCAAAAGATTCACTCTTAACATGCGTGGAGCATGCACACTAATTAAGAGGCAAAGATAAAAGACACAATTGGACAATGCATTATAAGGAAATGACAAGTTATAGTTTCTTTCTATGGAAAAAACAGCTACTAGCTAAGTAGCTAATGCATTCATGAAATCTGGTGTATTCCAGCTGATGCTGGGCAATATGGTTTGTGTGTTTTCCATGGGCTTTGCTCATCACCAAGAGTCCCTACAAATCAGTGAAGAGATTTGACTCCTACAGATCTGCCACATTAAGTTCCTTACTGGCTTCAGCTTTCCCCACATGCTTTCAGGATACAAAGCTGTCCGCTCCAAACCTTTAATTTTCTCAAGGATACAACCACATATGAGGTCCATTCTAATAGTTATTCTTCAGAAATTTGAACAGTCATGCCCTTGAACTGTCCTCACTATGAAGAAAAGAAAATGCCAT
>VYXD01007334.1:149783-194939 GCA_013397195.1 Hylia prasina
CAGGGAAAAAAAAAAAAAAAAAAAAAAAAAAAAAAAAAGGAATGTTTCACTGGATTCAGAATACTGAAGATAAATATGGACAGCTGCAGGACAGTCATTAATTCAAACAATGAGAAGAGGAGAGATGCAATATTTGTCTCCCACTTTCACCCAAAAATCAGATTTTGTAAAACAATTCTAAAACTCAGTGAACATTCAAAATAAAATGCATAACCATGGTGGGGTGCAGAGGCAGTAAAAGATCCTGGATAAGAGATACTACTAAACCACCTCACATTTTGATTTTGCTATCAGAAGAAAGAGGAACACAACATGAACTGAATAACATTTTCAGAAGTTACGAAGTTGTCAGCCATGCAACTCTGATTCTGACTGAAAGTTAGTTCAGAAAACATTGTTATTGACTGAGCTAAGGAAAAGGGAGGCTATAACTGACACAGGAAATATGTATAAGACTTCTGCAAAAAACCACACCAAAACCATCAACAAACCAAAAGCCAACAAAACAAGAAAGAAGAAACAAACAAAAAACCCACAACAACAAGACAAACCAAACAACCAGACCCAAAAGCAGCAAAGACAATATTCTCCAAGGGTAAGAGTGAAGTGCCATAAATAATGCCTTTTACAAGCATTGAGTTTGCTGATAGAAAGGTGTAAGTCACAAGAGAGATCGATTATAAATATATTTTTTCTCAAATCAGAGGTGTTAGAAAAAGCATCCTGGGATCACACAACCAAATGAATAAGGAGAGTGTCTCCAAACAAAGATGGAGAGCCATCTTCCTAAGCTCTTTTTCCAGTAATATTTTCTTAAGCAGCCTTAACATTCATAATACATCCATCAAAAGATAAGTTTCAGGCAAATGAAAACAGAATTTCTGAAGAGCCCAGAATTTCTGGTAGCAGTACCAGCTCCAAGTGAGGCAGACCTGAGGTGGCATTTATTGACCCAGGGAATGAAAACATTATCTGTTTCACTTCCATAACAACTAGGGCAGCAACAACAATATTTTTGGTTGATGAGGCAAATCACAGGTATTAGGAATGTGACCATAAAATAACCTATTGAGAAAAGCCACTAAAATAAATATTGCATTTCCTTCTTTTTTTGACTGGTGGACAGTGCACCAGGGAAACCTGGACAGTGTTTTGTGAAGCGTTTCAAACCACAAATAGTTCAAGAAAAAACATTCAGATATTTTATGGTAGAGAAGTATAGTACAACCAACTTAGAAGCATTTTTATTTAGTGGCCATAAAGTGTTATTCCTTATTTATCATTCTCAGAGGAAAGGAGTGCAGAGTCTATGGTTTTGTCCCTAAGAAACTGTTCTAAAAATTGTTCTACCATCTGGAAGACTTGAGCTAAAGCTTTCACCTTATCCTGCAATTCTATGGCTTCCTTTAAAAAAAAGAAAGAACAACTTGTGATCAAGACTTCCGTAAGATTGCAAGCACCTATGTTGCTCTGAGATCATTTGCATACAAAAGTTCTGGAGTTTGTTGCACAAGAAAATTTCAGTGACCTAGAAAATTGGGCAGTGTGCAGATGACAGGGAGACCTTTATAAAAAACAAGACAAGTTACGAATATATCAGCAGTGCTCTAAATGGAGCATGACCGAGATTAGTGGAAGATAATTTGCCTTAATTAAGAGAGAAAAATCCCTACCATCAAGATGGAAGAATACTGTATAATATGTTACCTCTATAACATCTATGAAAGCAAAACTTTCTAATTTTTCAGTGGAGTGTCTTGCACAGGTAAGCTCTGACTTCCTTCACCATAATGAAAAAAACCTTCAATTTCTAGAAGACACAATTTTTTCGAATACACAGAGCAGCACAGGAGAGTTTCATTTAGCTACATGACTTCAACTTCATGTGAACTACACTCAGCTGATGGGATAATATATGTAAGCCAACTGAAAATCCAGACAGTCTGAGCCTAGCTATCCCTCATTAAAGCTGACTTGTTGTCAGCTGGCTGGAAAAACTCTCAAAATCTGTGTCCCAGTTTACCTACCCATAAATTGGGTTTTAATAACACTGTTCTTCTACACACACTGAGACCTTGCAAATTAGCATGTGTAATGTGGAAGAAAATAAATGATAAATCATTACATAAGACTAAGTGCTACTATTCTGAATGTGTACAGTGATAATAATTTGCTTTTATAGGCTAGTAAAATCATGAGATCATAGGAATAAATTTAAATTAACACATGTCAGAGGGTCACATAAGACTAGATAAGGTGACATTCTGGCTTAATCTTCTAAAAAGCATTTTGCACAGCAAAATTTGGTTTAGAAGGGTTATATAAAAACATAATGTATTTCATTTTAGATTATAGAAATTCCTAGTAGAAACAACTTTTCCCAAAAAATAGTAATAATTTCAAAGTTCAATTATTCATATTTTTCAATATATCACAAAAAATTCAATAAACTTTGAAATATAGAACTAAGCACTCACAAGTCTATGAAAGGGGAAATGTTATGTTACTTTAAATTATGAAAGGAGTTGACTGAGCTATCTGCCTTTAACTTACTACCAGTTCTTCAGAAAAAGATACATTCAAAGATCTTTCCTTATTCATTACTGCATAGAATGATTTCCATCAAAAACTCTGTTGACATGGGGGACCAAAGCCACATGATCACAAGCAGGACTTTGGTGTAAATTCCTCCAGATATGGTCTGGAGAGAAAAGGAATAACCTCATAAGGAGGGAAGATACCTTTCAGCATGGCAGCATTTTGGCCAGACATTCTTATGCAAAAGAGCGGCAGACGTGATGCTAAGCACATATATTGCATTAAAGAAATTACTGGGATTTCAGCAAAGGAACACAGTCCTGTGAAGGTGGCTGTAACAGCGGTGTTAACTCTCAAAGAAAATGCTGGTGAACACACTCTGCCTCTCTGTCAGAGGGGAAGATGAAGATGCCCTTCTCCTGCTCACTGGGGAGGTGGACGTGGACCAGCCAGCAGCCCAGTGCATCAAAACCAAAGTGTGTTTTGCTAAGAAGGGGTCTAGAAAGCCCTGTTTGATTCTGAGTCTGTCATAGCAAAGAAGCACTGCTCCAATAAAATATTTATATATATTTTTGACATACATACACTTCAACAGATGTGTTCAGAGATAAGAAAAACACTTTTTACATATGTTTAGACCAAATTGTATTATAGTATATTTACTAAAAAAAGACATGCATTTCTAAAAAAAAAAATTTGCATTTCACCGCCCAAAATTACAAATATATAAATTTGCCAGTAGTGCACTGAACATTCCCAAAAAGAATAAACAAGAACCTGTATGTTCTATTTTTTTGTTAAGGCTTTAAAACACACATTACCTACAAGAAGTTGTCTTAAAGTGTTCCCCATTATCATTCTCATTTGTCCGACTAAATTCTCTCCCCCAGATGCTTTGCTTCATAGCCTCTTCCAGCCTTCTAGAATTGGCTACTTTTTAAAAACATGTATATATTTTTGCATTTCAGTGGTGTGCAACACACCACTCCTACTGCCCTGATGTCACAAGAGCTGCAGGTTGCAAGAACAACTGAAGGCAGAATGTACCTGTGCAAGCAACTAACAGAGAACAGGTGCCCACAGGCACACCTCAAGGAGTCAGGGAACCCCAAAGAAACAACCATGCTAGAGATCCCTGTGAGTCTGAACCAGCAGGAACCTGCTGAAGTGCTTTCAAAAGCACAAATTCTTCATTCTTTACAAATACAACTAAAATGAAAGGTTTTCAGTAACAGCCAGCAGTGATCAAAATTTGAGGGGAGGACACTCAGTACATAAACTACCCATTCTACAAAAGTAAACTCTTATTTCTGGTCTACAGGAAAGCTCACAAAAATTTCCAAGGACAAATGTGGGATGCCATGTATAGACTTATGGAAAATCAGCAATCAGTGGAAGAAACTCCTGATCCTTATATTAACACCTGCTGACTATTTTGATCATGAGAAACTGCCATGAACTCCAGAAATGGAGAAGCATTGTACTGAAATTGTTTGCATGCATGAAACAGATCTGTAATGATTAAAAGAAAAAACACCTCTGTACAACAACAATGAAAAAAGGAAGGGGAGAGATCAATATCCTCACCAAAAAGAAAGCTCAATCATTTAAGGATTCAGAGAGTAAATTAAGATTTATTCATCATAAAATGTCAGTGCATTAGATGGATCTCATCTCACCAATTCTTTTGTTAAAAGGAGCTGAAAACTGTCACCTATGACCAATGCTTCCAGAACTTGGCAGGAGGGTAGAGGGGGAGAGAAGAAAAGCATAAGCACACATTTAATCTCCATCTCCTGCTAGAAAGGGAGAGTTACAAATTCAGGCCATCACAGAGATGCAGTGGGAAATATTAGAGTTTTAAAAAGATGCTAAAGGTCAATCCATTCAAGAAATTTATGGAAAATTTGATAATACTGAGCTACCCCAACCAATTCCTCACGTTCAGGTCAAATTTCAATTATTGAGAGACCTTTATGTCAGGGGAAAATAATTCCCAGCATTGGTAGCATATGCCCTGTCAACATAAATCACAAAGACTGGATATATATGTATCCATGTGTAGTTCTCAAGTCTGCAGTTAGAAATCTTTGCAAGTACCATACTCCAGTTCCAGAGCTTAAGAAATGTCCTTGATTCTCTTGCTTGACTGCATTAGCTTTACCTGCTCTCTGAACATTTGACAAAAGGTTGTACAATTTTATTACTCTGAAAAATGTTGTACATCTCTCTAATGGAATTATGAAAGCTTTTCTTCAGGTCCACAAGTAAACTACTTTTCAAACCAGAGACATTTAACCCCCCTTATAACATAAGATGCAAAAAGCTTAACAAAAAAAAAAACTTTCTTGCTTTCTCTTCCCATTGTAATCAGATCCTGCACAGTTTTACTTCATGGAGGAACAAGGGAAGATGGAAATAATTGCAGAGGTGTGATATTTATAGCATTTAAATAACATGCAATAAAATAAAACTTCTTGAAGTACTATAGCTCGGAGCTTTTTTCCCCCTGATTTATGTTTATTGTTTAATGTGCTTTAACTGAAAGTATTAGAAACACACCCCAGGAAACACAGGAAGTGTCAGCATGTGACAATACCTTGATTATTACACCTGGCTAAAGAATACATGCTGCACCTTGCAGAGATTTTAGAGAGAGGCTGATACACTTTCTGCATGAAGGAAAGCATCCTGAGGGTTTCCTCATATGCCAAAAAAGCCTATCTTAAGTCCCATGCCCTCTCTCTTAAAGGGCTTCTTAGCACTAAAGAGGAAATCTCCTGGCTGCAGTACTGCCTTCTCTGTAATGTCACCTGGTGATGGAGTGTGCAGCAGCAGCAGCCAGGGAGAACAAGAGCTATGGCCTAAACAGCTGACCTTTTGGGGAAGTGTTTGACAAGAGCCATAGTGTTGCTTAAGGGAAATACTGGTGGTATTCTGTTATGAAAATGTGCAAAGAGCTTCTTCCACAAATGTCAATTTAAAAAGTTGCATCTGTCACATTTGTGTCCATTTACAGTTAAATTTAATGATTAGCATCAAAGAAAGGAAATACACTCATCACAAATTTTCCAGCAGAGAGAGGTTGCATTAAAGAAAAAAGCACATTCCCACTAGAATAGTAATTACAACAAAGGAAATACTGAGGACATGACCTATCAAAATCTGCACATCTTTGATGCATAGCAAACAGCATTTGAGCTTCACAACACACTGCTTCTCAGCAATGTTTGGAATTTTTGCCTAATACCCTTAAAAACTCCAATAGTGATGCCCTGAAACATGCAATACTGTAAGGCTTCTCTTTACAACTATTACCTAAAATAATAGATGCAAAAGGCCCAAGAAATTTTTTGGAGTTGTACAGTCCAAACTTTGAAACTAAATAACAGAGGTGGCAGAAACATACACAACTACTGCTGACATTGCTTAGCATTCCTTACAGGCCAAGGAAAAAAATTAACACCATTGACTTCTTGAGACAGTTCAAGGCTAAAATCCACTGCAACTACACTCGACAGCTCAGCTTTGGCTGGGTACAACAAAAAGATACTGAACACCACCAGCAAGTCAGGCTTGAACACCACAGCACAGAAACAATTCCTTAAATGTGCAAAAATGAAGATGCAGCAAATATTCTTATGTGCCAAGAAACTCAAACATTGTGTTTGTCAATGAAAGCTTATCTTTGATTTCATTAAATAGTCTTAGTTTTGTATGTTTTATCAAAACAATTAAATTCCTTCAAACAAATCTGGCCCTGAGGAACAGTGCTGGAGGTGTCAGTCCTGTTCAGCAGTGAGTGTTACAGTCTGCAGGAGAGCAGAGCTCCAGGCTAGCTCTGGTTTGCCTGCATTTTCTCTCTCAGATTGAAGGCTTCTGAAGTTTATTCTCAAAACCCTAGTTGATAATCAAAGGTGAATGCCAATGTCAGAAACATTACGTTTCCTTACTGTAATAAGAAATAATGTTCTTTTTTTTCATTTGTCAAATATATCTTCTAATTGGGAAACACTGGATAATCCAAGTGGTGTTGGTCAAAAGTCTAGTCTTTGGGCTACGAGCCCTGTACTTTTGATATAGATACTGATTATTCTTCTATTACTTCCCTGTGACAAAGTACAGAACATGCATAAAAAATTCTTTATCCAGGTGAGCAAAATAAAATTCTATTTCCGCTTAACAGGGATAGAAAACTGCAGAGAAACTGTTTTTTTCCACTGGAATGATCTGCTGTAGGAGCTGGCCACATGCTTTAAATGTGACTGACATGTCCCTGAATTTAATGTGTCATCTGCTGAGTTCAGGATCCGCTGTCTATCTCTCAATGTGTAAAAATGAATTGCTTCAAAATGATTTATTGCCAGCAAAATAGAATGTGAAAGCAACAATAGAAACAGTGTTGTAAAGGTATCCTACATTTAATAGCACTGTTTGATGAGTAAATTATTTCAGAAATATAATCAAACATTCTTATTGTGAAGCTCTCAGACTTGATAAAGCTATTGCACAGTCTGGTGTCTGCTTCCTGACTCATAAAGAGCTAATGCCATTAAGAACATGGAGAAATGCAGTATTAAATCCCAGGTTTCCCTGTTGTTTGTAAATCTGTGCAGAAAATACAGGATTGTATTTTCAGTACCAATCTGCAGAATTAATCTCTCTGCTTTTATCTTTTGTCCTTTTTTCCCCTCTCCTGTGAAGTATCTACAGAGGCATCTTTAATAAAGAATTTTCATTTCTATTTTTTCCTATAAATGGGTGGCTTGATTTATAAATCTCATCTGTGTACAAGGTAGCAAAAGCATCATATATAGAACTATTTTCAAAAATATCATGGGTGATGCCTCAAAAATAATGGGTTACTCTTCAAAAATGTTAAAAATTCAATAGATCCATATTAATGTTTAATACTTTTATCCTAGAAAGATTAACATACATTTTATAAATCAGCGATGACTGGAGGTAAAAGCTCCAATTAACTGAGAAGGTAAAGCATAAATATAATTGAACATGAGGACTACTACACTTACAAGCAGCTTAAAATGAAATACATCACATTGCATATTGAATCACACTCAGCTTCCAAAAGTGCCAATTCACTAAAGTTTCATAAAGACTATTTTATGTCCTTTAAAAGCAAAGTGTAAATGTTTACCTCCTTTTTCAGAATGCATCCATGTCATCCACACCATTGTCATTCACCAGAGCCATTCCGAGGGCACAAACAGAAGATACTCAGAACTACTGGCCTTTTTTCTTGTCATGTATGTCACCAAAAACACCATCAGTAAGAAAAACAGGGGCTACACATTATTAGGTGTCCTTGGGTGTTAACAGATTCCAGTTTAGTTTTCTTTTAATCTGGAGTAAAAAAACTCTTTGCTCACTAGTGGTTAAATGAGTCAAGCTTATAGCCAGAATAGCTACTGGACCCTCCACCTTCTCCCTCAGCTGCCTTTTGTCCAATATTTGGGATTATAAACTCTAAGATTAGTGGAATGTGGTTGCACCAATTAAAAAACCTATGAGATAGACCCAAGCAAGCAAAGAGAAATGAGAATAAAATGTTGCTTGCTTGGGCTTTTTTCTCTTCCAGTAATTATCAGTGCTTACTTTCCACTTCCTTCTACTGAATACTAGTGATGGGGAACACAGGCAGTTCCTGTGTTTAAGGCTCATTTTGCCTGAAATGGTTTGTTGCTGTTTGCTTTTACAAGAAGCTGAAGTAGTGAATACAAATGGCAGCAGAAGCTTGCCAAGTCATGGCAGGTTATTTTAAATATTGACAACATCCAGCTTCTTGACAAGACTTAAATTTATCCACTGCCTTTCAAAATATATTTTCCCCTGTTTTGTGAACATTATCACACTATTCTACCTGCACAAGAAATCTGACATTTTAATGACTATTAGTCACAGAAGCAAGACTAGAAACAGGGAGGGAAGATCATCTTTCTGAAATATTTCTCTCTCTTTTTAAAATGTGTGCAGAAGTGCAGAGGGAGCTACCTGTTTGTTTCCGATATTCATGAATCAAAAAACACCTGGAGATAAATAGATATGTCTTAGGCCCACATTATTAGTGAAGGCTTCAAAGGGCAATTGGAATCAGCTGTGATGCATGGCACATAATTATTGTCAAACTTTACTCCAGAAGATCCCAAAGACAGACAATCTTGGAAAGGAAAATGCAAGCAAACACAGAGTAACAGACCAATGCAGTGATTTGCCAAGAGTTATGCATAAAGTTAATTACAGATTTGACCATTCAATGTTGA
Source organism: Hylia prasina (assembly GCA_013397195.1). NCBI lineage: Eukaryota > Metazoa > Chordata > Aves > Passeriformes > Sylviidae > Hylia > Hylia prasina. Next base: position 158,603 of record VYXD01007334.1, read on the forward strand.
ACAGAAAGCTGGAATGGTTTTGCTGGATTATAGGTACTATCTGGAGTATTCTGCCCAGTCACAGATTATTTGTAATCACCAGAAGTATTTCCATAGCAAAGTTAATCAAGGGTACAGATGGCTTACAAGCAAATTTCTACATGATACAGAAAGGAAGTACTCAGCAAAAACAAAGTCAAATAGTGGACAACATGCTTCTAACTTGTATGCGATTCCAAAGTTAACTTCAAGCTGTTTATAACTGTACTGGTGGTGACTTGCCTTTCATTTTTATACCTTGAAGGACAAAGACTGTTCCCAGTCTCTCCCTGTTTGAGATTGTGAGGGAATTCTTTATCAGAATGACAATGTAACATTTGTGATGTTGAATGTACTCTCCTAAGGCACAAAAAAGCTTACTGAAATGTCTGATAAAACATGAAACAAGTTCATTTGACTTAAGAATTTTTTTTTATTATTATTATTATGTACAGGTCACCATGTTGCTCTGAGACTGCAGTGCACAGATCACTGAAATCTGGTTTGAATTTGTGAGCTGCTATTGGTCACTCCTTTTTCCCCATCTGCCTCAGAACTACAAAGAACAAAGGCTACAATTTGGAATCAGAGCTTTCTGTTTCCTGCACACATTTTCAGCTGCTGGCATTGTCACCACAGTTCTCAGTGTAAAAGCCTAAGCTTAACATTCAGAAGTAAATTTAACACATAAAACCCAGGAAAAGAGAAGTTTGGGAGTGAATGTCACCTTCTTTCATTAAAAAGGAGAGGGACTGGATAAAGCACAGAGGACTTATTTCCATACAATAAGTTTTAACAGTATTGCACTTCTATTAAAACTAAACAAAGCCCCAGATTGGTTTGGATCTCCAGTGAGCACTCCAGCATTGGAGTGCATTGCATGCACACAGCAGCAGCAGTAATCCCATGCATACCACAAGCTCCATCACTGCAGAAGTACAGCAAAATTATTGGCAGTAGGATCTGTGCCACTTGGGTTACTGGTAATGTCTGCACACGTCATTGCTAAGTGACATGAAGTATGCATAGACAGATGTCTGCAGCACTGCTGTGCTAGAACAGCACTTTCATAGCTGAGCTGTTCCCTCAAATACAGGAATCAGATTAAACACAGAATTTGAAAAGAGGTGTTTACCTTGAAAAGTAATTTTTTTCTTTTCTAGTTCCCTTTTCCTTACTCTCCTCTATGAGTAAGACTCCAGAGTCCATGATGATACTTGAGTTCATCACAGTAATTGCGGTTTTGCCATTTCCCTTCTTTGCTGCATACATCTGGCTCTGAAGTAAAAACCTTTCATTTTGCTCTATTGTTTTTTAACTACTTCATCAAAAAGAAAATTTTAAAAAAATATTCATTGCCCTCAGAGGAGACTTGGATGATCTGGACAGATAAGTCTTCTGCTCACCAGCAAGACTAGACAGCATGTTATATCATGAGTATAAATACACTGAAGCTTTAAGGGTCTGAAATAACTTCAGTGTTTGTATTTAACGTCTGTCACTAACTAGGTTGTATTTTTGCAGCACTTTTAGCTCATGGAAAGCTTGAAAATCAATTGACTGTCACAAGAAATTGCCAATAATAGATTTTATGGGATAAAATAGATCTTATTTTCAGTAATTAGCGGTAGAGAGAAGTCCCAAATAAATGTAGTATTGTATCTGTGTTCATCAACATTAAAATTATAAAAGTCCCTGTAATTTCCAAGTCAGATGCAATTTCCTTTCACGGTCTCTAACATAAGACGGTATTAACAATAAAGAAGTTGATTCTGTACCATTACTTAAAAACAAGCTTTGTTGGATTCAAAAATGCAAAGACATACAGAAATAGGGGGAGAGATAGAAATGCATCTACCTACCTATCAAGATAGATAGGTAAAGGTACTCTAAAGTAAAATAATAGCCTTTAGAACAGAACAGATAAATTCTGTGATTCCAATTGGATACATGGCAAGGGGCAGAAAATTTTGTCTCATAATACACAAAAAGAGCTACAATAATAAGTTATGTATTTTCAAGGCATACAACTAAATAAACGTGTTTCCCAGCTTTGCTTTGTGGAAACACGGCCAGCTTAATTATTGATACATTTCTGACAACAGGAAGATTAAAAGAGCATAAAATTACCTCTTGCATGTCACTGCCAGCATGCTCAAACCCAGTGTCTGTCCCTTCTTCCATGCCAGGTGAGGTCATTGCAGTTCAGTGTGTCAGGGAGCAGCCGGGGCAGCAGTGCTCCCTGGGCCGGGGGGAGCCTGGAGCCAAGGGAACACCATGCCAGCTTCAGCCAGGGGGAACGCCCTGGGGATGGTGGCCAGGTCCAATTAAGAGTCCAGCTCATAAGGTGGCGAGGTGAGCCTGCAGTCAAGCAGAAATCCACCCCTCAGGATGAGCCCTGGCTCAAAGGGGGGCACCAGCATCAGCAAAGCACAGCCTAGGAAAGGTGCAGTACTCTCAGGCTGAGCTTAAGTAGAGCCTCCTCCTAGGAGGTGAATGTGGGGAGGCACAGGTGTGGCTGGTCAGGGCAGGTGAGGCTCATTAGTGCACTCGGGGTTTCACTTGGTAGAAAGTCTGTTTGCCTTTAGAGCCCTGCTTTTGTCAATGTTACTGTAAGACCAAGTAGGAGACAAAGCAATTTGATGTGTGGGAGGCCATACATAAACCACAGAATATGTTCACTCCTTTTCTAGAAAGGACTTATTTTTCTGCAGAAGGGGAATGAGAAAAACTGCACAGACTTGATTTTTGTCACAATGGCTGCAGATAACTTGTAGGTAGTATTTTGGCAAAGGAAAACCTGTTTTGTTAGAGACACAAAATATGGCACACTATTTATTACATCTACTCACCCAACAATGAAGGCTAGAGATGGAAAAATATATGAACAATATTATTTCACATTTGGATATAAAATCCTGGAGATAGTAAGCCATAAGTTACATTGCTAGTACATTTCATACAGATCCATAGGGTTATTTTGTATATTATTATATGATATTATTGGAGAAGCCTTAAAATTTGAATAAAAATAATTTTTTTTCACCTTTAACAATGTTAACCATTCATACTAACCCAGTTATTTTCAACTATTTTTTCAAGAATAAATGCCTGTGTTTCTTTGCAGAAGTATGCTGTCTAAATGTTGTATCTCTTAAATGCTCTCACAAATTAATATGAGATTAAACACATTAAACCAACAAATGAAAACATTTGTGAGACATTGATCAGTAAATGTGAATAACAGTAATACTTAAAGATGATATGGTTTTATATATAATTTAATAGGCATAAGATTTCTAATAAATGAAATTTAATCATTATAACTGTGCTAGATGCTGGATTGTACAGGCAAAGGCTGGTTTGAATGTGCAGCCATGTTAGACATAGTTGCCAATATTAAACAGACTGTGACTATTATCTGTACATTTGTCTCTCTCTAGGGCATTTTTAAGAATTTTTTTAATTAGCTTTTGTTTCCAAGCAGTGCTTTCATTTTTCTTGATAAAGCTTTTGTGTTTCCAGGGTTCTATTGAACTCAGATTAGGTTCTACATTTTCTATAGTCATTACAATAAGAATAGGAAGCTTTTAATAATATATGAAAACTAGCAATGACAAGTATTTTACAGTGCTTTCAAATCTGGTTAAGAATAAAATAGTTTAATGGTTACTTTCTTTTATTGTTTTAATTTTGGCACTATCTTGTAGAAACAGTGTTTCCCATTAGAAAATTCAAATAATAGAAGTCTATGAAAAAATAATGAGAGGTTGAGCCACCATGACAGAAATTGTACTCTGTAACATAGGTGCTAATCTTAGCCCTGTTACTCTACTTTTCATGGTCAAGGAAGAAGACCCTTGTCTGACATTTGTGTTCATTTAACCTTTGGTGTGTTTGTCTCTGTTTGGCAGCAAATATAAATATGTTACTTTAAGAGAAGAGAAGCCATATTCCATGTGCTGCCAAGAAGAAATAAATCAAAGTGTGGCCAGGATACGGTTTAGGATGATTCCTATCTTCTCTGAACCCTGAGAGCCTGTTGCGATGCTCTGAGCCTTCTGTACAAGCTTTGACAATCTGGCACCCTTGAGACTCAATTGGCCTGGCTGCACCTCCTTCCCTTGTTCCTTATAGTCAATTTTTCCAACTTTCTCCAAATAAAGCCTCTAGTTTGGTGACAAGTTTTAACCTATTGTTTTGTACCAGCAGTCAGGTGTAAGTCAGTGGTTATGAACAAACACGATTCACAACAAATTAAAGTAACCAAGCAAGAGTCATTTACCCTTACAGATATTAACAGTGGGTTTACCAAGGAACAATATTCATTATTATCTTATAAAAAATGATGTTTTCATCACCTCTCACAGCAGGGTTCCTCATCCTAATTTGCTATAATTATTAAGTCAGCATCATATTTTAAGAACAAATGTTATTATTATTCACCACAGTACTCCAGGAAAGCTTCACTAGGAAGCAATAAAGAACAAAATAGGTTATTTTTTATGTGTTATTTATATTTCAAAGACCCTTATTTCCCCCCTAAATACTTGAATTAAGTTGCAGACTGTGGTGTTCTGAGAACTGAGTTATGTCCTAAAGCAATGCTTCTGAAGAAGTGCATCCTGCCTGGAAATTGGGTTCTGATTTGCCTGTGAGTTTTTAATACAGGCTTCTGATATTCTGCAGCTGTAGCTGCTGCTGGATTTTGCATCCTGGCATGGGGATTCTTTCTGTTGCCAGAGAGAATGATGAATAGTTGTCTGAGTAGCTCCGAGCACATACTTATTTCCTCTTCAATAAGAACAACAGTCAATATCATTTAGGCATAGGAAAACATCATGACAACACAACAAATCCAAGGAATGCTTTCTTTTTTTACTGCTGATTCCACCTACTAAATTGTAGCTTTTTCAGAACTTATTTTGTATTGCTGCTGTGCTCCATTGAACAGGTATGACTAGAAAAAGTATGGGCCTTCAAATACCCTAAACTTCAACAGTTCTAAAGATATAGGATTCTTTCACTCCAATTTGAATGTAATTTTAGAGACAACAGCACAGAATTCACACCAACAGCATTTGGAGCACGCAAGTAACATTATGTGTCTTGGTTAAAAGCTGTTTAAAGTTTTTCACACTGAAAAGAAGTCAATTTTTTGGAACCAAGAAGTTTTCAATCTCAGCTCTTTTGATACATTTCATTACTTTAAATTTATGTTTGTCTGGAGAAAGAGTTGTAAACAGGTAAACCAGACTGTTTTTATATTTTTAAGATGAAAACCTTGAAAGAGAATTAATTAGATATGAACTTTCTTAAGAGAGACTGAAATGAGAAGGAAAAAGCTTGAGTTTAAAATTAAATAATTTGCAATGGCCTAAATGAAACATTTATATTTTCAGCTTACAGAAATCTGTGACACATATAATGTCTTCTTTTCTTGATATCCCACAGTGAGCTGCAGGAAAAAAAAACAAAAACAAAAACAAAAACCAACAAACCTCAACATTTCTTGAAACCTCTGCATCGCTAAATGGGTATTACTTAGAAATGTGTTTACAGACTTGTAAGGTTCACTATGTTTTTAACCACAGCACATTAAATAGAGGTTTCTTGCTAATCACTCATCCCAGAGTCTGTGATTTCTAGGAAAGATTCCATGGCTGAAGGGATTAATGAAGCCCAGAACACTGGAGTATTCTGGAGCCCGAGGTTATGGTGTAGCTTTGTATAATAGATCAGCAAACATGTGTCTGCTCTTAAATTACCTATTGTGCTAACCAGAAATACTAAATATTGTCTCAATTACACTCAAGTAAATTCAGTCCTGTGAATATAAAGCAAAAATAAAGCTCAGCAACCAGCTTCAAGCTCTGTATTTTCCTACCATTCTGTGGTGGTAGTCACTAGTCAATGGCTCAGAATATTTAAGAGTTCATGATCAGGCATATTTTTGATAAATTGTTAAGAGAAATACTTTTCATCACTACAACCAACAAAGTGTAGGGTAAGAGATGTAGTGCAATTGTTTAAAGCTCTATGCTGCTCACTATCTTCTTGCATGGTGCACAAATATTTCATCACCTCTGGCCACTAAAGAGCAGAGATGACAATCTATTGCTTTCATTCAGTGCAATATTTACATTTGAAAGAAGAAAGAATGTTTGAAAATGATGCTCCATCCAGATTCAGGCCAAAGAATGGAATGGTGAGCAGAATGAAACCAGACACAAAAAACCCTGTGCATGGGAGCCCCCCTCAGCCCTCACAAGAGTCATACCCACCCTGGTCTCTGCAATCCATGTCCCAGATAGCCTTAGATTTAGTGTTCTCTGCCTCCACCTAATTTTAGAGCATGGCAGCTCTGCCAGGGCTGGGCTGTGCCTGTGTGGTACGGCAGCATCCTTTCCTGTACTCAGTAAACAGAAAAACACGTGAAAAGTCCAAGATCTATGAAGCTGGCAAAACCTGCTCTCAGGGCTCTGCCTCCTGTGCAGATCTGGGTAATAACTAGGGCCAAGTGAATAATGTATACATTTTCTGTTAATTTGAATTTTCAAATGAACTCACTCTGTCTGCTGTGGCACCTGTGCACCTGCCACTGGAGCCAGTGCATTCTCAAACAAAGGGAAAAGAAAAAATATTAACTCTCTCTAGACCTCCTTTTATTAAGATGAAACAGCCTGAAAATTAAGGTGCTTTTCAGAGCAACTCCATGTGCTTTGTACACTAAAAATTTCCTATATTGTTTCTGGTCATGGATACTCCATTTTCAGATTGTTGTTACACCACTGCCATTTCCATCTGGTATTTAGCAGTTTCTAACAATATCAGACACTGAGTATCTAATTAGCAGCTAAACATGCATTCTCACACAGATGCTTTTTAAAACAATAACAAAGGAAAGAAAAACAAATGGAAAAAAGGGTGGCATGCCTGGGATACAGTCACATTTTTAAAAACTTTGACTGGTAAGTTAATTAGCATGAGCTCAAATTTGAGAGTCAGCATTCCTACAATTTGGGATCTAAAGGAAGATGGCACTCCATAGCTGTAAGTCATTACAGAGCAGCTGAGAACAGAGCCCTTCAGCAGGGGAGCGGGAAGTGACTTCTGAGCATCTGGGAGCCTACAGGCTGCACACTGCCAAAACAACACTCCTTTGTCAGGACACATTCATCTTCTCCTTTCCCATTCCCCTGCACAGCCAAGCAGTTTCCTGGATGCTGCACCAAGAGATGCGAACAGTGCGGTTGGAGCACTGTGTCACACATACTCCTTGTTTTCTCTCTCAGAAGGCCACCAGAGCCCTGGGGACACTGGGAGGGCGATGAAATCCATCCCCTGCTCTTCAGGCATCAGGCATCCCCTGCCTCCCCTCATGCAAGTGGTAGCTGGGAAGTGGAAAAGACCCCATTCCTTCACAAGTGTGCTGCACTGCTGGCTGAAGGCCAGGCAGATCTCAGCTGGGCAGGTGTTTCTTTTTTAGGTCAAATCTTCTTAGGCTTTTTTTGTTTTCTGTTGGAAAGCTCCCCTGCATGCTTATCTTGTGCAGCATTTCAAAAGGAGTCTTAGAAGAAAATATGCTCTTGACATGAAGCAAAGTTTACAGTACCCTTTGATATGTCAAAATATATCAGTGAATATCAACGATATTCTCCAAAACAGCGTGCTTTTAATACTTGAAGCTCTTGGCAGAAGTGTGCCAAAGTTGCTATGAACAACTTCCTAAAAAATAAAAAATAAAATAATTAAAAGAAGAACTTTTGCAGATTTTTTTCCAGGTCTGTCAAATTTCCAAGCAAATTATCCGTGTTTGTGAATTTTTAGGTTACTGAAAATAAAATGTACTCAGAAAATATGAATCAGTAAGTCACATAAAATGCAAAATATTTATGTCCTTTTAGGATAGAGGGGAAAAAAAGTCTTATTTAATTTCTTCTTACAGTGAGACTTGGATTCATTGGGAAGATGAGCTAGTACAGAGATGCTGAATTATCTCACCATTGAGTTCAGGCAGATTGCCATGATTAGATGAGTCTCTCTTAGAGAGCCTATCTCTAAAAAGTGATGTCATGTTATCCACTCTTCAGTGCCAGGATTTGTATTAACATTGATTTAGCCTTGAGGCTGAACAAAGTCCTCACAGATAGTGAGTTCCTCATGATGACTTGCTCTAGGGTTTATTACTTGTTGCTTGACTGGTTGCCACCAAAGGATCCCTCAAGTGACCATTTTATTTTTTATGAAATGGTTGACGAGGCCAACAGCAGAAAAATGTCACCCTTTTCACCTCTTCAACCACAGTGGTCAATATGCTGTGTCAAAAGTCAGTGGTGGAACTGACAAGTCAGTTAAACTATTTTAGAAATTTTAGACAACACCTACTTAGTTGAAGATGAAAACGAGTCTACACTCCTCAGATTTCTGATGATTTTTTTTCCTTACTAATGCACTTACATTTGCACTGGAAAGATTAATGGGTTATGTGTTGACACGTAATAAAAAGAACTTTCATGGCACCAATGTATGGAGCTCATCAAGAACCAGTACAATGTAATTAGTACCTGAGATGTCTAAAATGTAAAATTTTAATTTGTATTAAAAAAAAAAATCCAAAAACCTGCAGCACCTAACAAGCCCTTTCAAAAGTGTATATGACTTAGCTGACATTCAGTGCAGTGAATTAGAGGGCTGTTTCAAACTTTTGTGTTCCCACTCAAGGTTCATTACCTATGGAGCACCATAAGTTGGAGAAAACAATTCTGCAAGAGTGTGTATGGATAGCTGGCATGAGACAGCATTGTGAGGATAAACCAGGTCAAAATAGAGTGACAGACTGCTACAGCTCAACTGAGAACATAAGGGTTGTGCTTGTTTACTCCACTTGAGAAACTGATCTACACAATATACTAACCTAGGGCTGTTTTAAACCTCTGTTGAAAAATTCAAGCTCAACTTACTGTTTTTCTCCTGCTCTCTATTACACGGAAGTCTTGCTATCCTTTTGTGAATTCAGGGTTGTTGGTTTCTTTCTTATTGCTACTTTTATTTGTTATCTTACTTTCTGATTTATTTCATCAGGAATTGGGAGCTCAAAAAGACCTCAAGATAGGCTATTGTATCAATAGGTCTGGCCTAAACAGAATTAGGAAGTGGTAGGATCTTGCCACAAATTCAATTTCAGCTCTCTCCAGTTGCTAGTTCAGTACTGGAGACTTCCCAATTTCATTATGTTTTTCTGCCTGCCACAGAGGAAAGAAAAGAGGCCCAAGAGAGAGCAAATTTCATAAGGGAACACAGTAAATCGTATCTGCTCACTATGCTGGCTTTCACCAATGGACACCCAAGATCAATGCAGAAGAATCCAAGCCTGAATTTAAGGAGCCAAAGGTTTCCTGGACTCTTTATCTGATTTGTAACTTCAGATTTTGCCTCTGTTTTGCTCCTTTCTTGACCTCTATGCCTGGCAGTTAAATATATGACTCCCTGTGAAATGGGTTTGGAATTATAATCTTAAAAAGGTTACAGTATAACAGGGGGAAAAAAATGCGAGCTAGAACCAATAATAAAATTTCCACTACTGTAAGCCCTGTTACTCACCCTTACTTATTATGAGACTGGATCCAAGAGAAACATGTAAATTCTAAATTTTTGTCTTTAAATTTTATAATCAGTGCTGAAATTGTGCATTATCCTTTCTCATAGCTTTCATGTTTTTATGGTTGGATGTTTTGAATATCTGCGCTTCTACAAGATGCTTAGAATGGCACCACGTCCCAGTTAACAGTCACAGAATGCTGCTTTAGAAAACAGCACACAAAATGTATTTGTGTGTCTGCTACAGGGACTCACTTGAGCTGGAATATCTCTCTAACAGTGCCTGTTGGAAAGAACACGTTTTGGAGCCGTTTCAGCAAGTGTTGTGCTAATGGTTCGACAGACAGGTAGTTAAATGAATGCTTTTGTTCCATCTCTAGCTACATTTGTAAAATGAATGAATTACCATCAGCCTTTCTCTTCTAGGCAGCAGCACCCTTACTCACAGCTCACGCATAGGACAAAAGTGAAGACTGATATTTTCTGTTACTTTTCTGTAATTAGCTTTCTGTACTAATGGTACAGAATAAATACAATAAAGTAATTTCAGATCTTACTGATCTGAAGGAGTCTGACATATCTGACTGATGTATCAGGCAGGACACATGCAGAAACACTACTCTGGTGTCCAGAGACTTGTTAAACATCTGCATGACACACAGCTTCAGTTAAAGAAGTACCTTGCTTAAAGCAACACCTAAAATCTGCCTCTGAAGTCCTGAGCAGGCTTAGGGCTGCTTTTCGTAGGAGAGTCAATTTTTATACATATATGATGTAGACACAGGGGAGGCAACTGCTTATAAAAGTGTTAGCAGGGAACTACATTGTTTGAATTGACATGCATTGATAGTTCAATTTATCTACAATAAAATACTTTGTGGTCACTATTTAATGCATGGAAAGGTCAGAAATCCTTTCCATGTGAAACCTGTAGTAGCCTACATCATAACTCAGCAAGAAAGATCAAGGGTCTGATAAAAGCCTGAAAAGCTGTTAGCTGAGGCTTTACTACAGAGCTGCCTCCTGATCTTATTGTCCTGTAAATAGTGTTCATCACAGTGTGGCCTTTCACTTGGCAAGATAAGCAATGAGCTACCACATTACTTGCAAGGGCTTTTTATTTATAGACATCTCTAATTATTAACATCTAAAACCATCATGTGCTGTGTCATATTCCTCCATATAATGAGTGTATAAAGCAAATAGGCTCCTGTTCAGAGAAAAGCCAGTGTGCGGTATCTACACAAGTGTTTCCAAAGATAAAGTGGCATTACTAAAATGAATTAAAAATGCAATTACAGTCTCTAGAGACATATTTGGCAATGTCTGTACGCATGGAGAAAAATTGTAACTAGTCACAGAAGTCTTAAGTTAAATACAGAGGAGACAAAATGGGAGACTGGATGCTGTATAATGGGCAAAAGAACAACCCAAGGGATGATTTATTTTAACAGCTGTGTTTTGTAAGTGCTGTGGAGCAAGTTGCACATACTACAAATAGCCCTGAAGGCCCCTAGGCCTTGAGGCCTGTCATTTCTTGTCTGTCTCCTCTCTTCTATTAGAAAGGCTGGGTTTCATTTTAAAACTCAGACTCAAATAGGTCACTTCTCCCAAATATCAGGTAGAAACTGCACCACTGCATAAAAACAGCAACAACAGCAATAACAAACACAGACAAGCAGCAAGCTGAAACATTACTATGCAAAAACTCCAAACTTCAAAAATAAATCCAGTCGGCACAAAAGGTCCATAACTGTACTGTTTGAATTCTGACTACTCACTGTGAATGAAGTGTGTGTCCCAAATTTAAGAATCAGTTTTGTTCATTCCGATTCATGTATGACAGCCAGGGTAAAAAACATATGGGCGTTTCACAGACAAATAAAGCAAACTCATCAGGTAGTCAGTCAATTAGTCCAGATGTTTCTCAGCTTCCCCTCTGTACACCCCGGATTGCACCGGCATATGACCCTCTGTTAGAAAAGTGTAGATGATATTGCCCAAAACAAATTTAGCCAGCTTTAACTAGCAATTTTAGAGAGGTCCTGAGCCCTCACTTGCAGGAAGACTTGTTCCAGGGGCCTATTGCAGCAGGGAGTTTGCAGAAGGCCAGTCAGTACCACAAGCTAAGATACTTGGCATGAACTGCTCCCCCTGCCCAGTTTCCTTCAATGCCTAAAACCATTCTGAAGAATGTTAAGTTTACATTAATGTGTAGCCCCAGGGCTTGTTTTGAGGAACTGTGAAATCTCCATACAGGCAAGGAAGCAGAAAAACATGAACCATGAAAAAATCAGACTAATATTTATATGACTGTAAATGAAAATCACCATGGTGACACTGCAGTGAGATGATGCAGTAGGTATATCATAGTGTCTTCTAAATTCTGGACACTTTGTATGAACCATACCTTTGCTTCACAGTGAAGCACCAAGGGGAAGGATTACAAGGAGCTTTTTGTGACCCACTGCAAGGTCATAGGGCTGAACAGGGCTTCAGTACTGAACAGGGCTTCAGTAACCCTCCCAGAAATTAGAAGTTCACTGGGCTTGCCATCCCTGCTTCAGCACAGGTGCCTAACACTCCACAGAACATTCCTGTTTACAATTACCAGCAGGCATAACATGATTAGATCTACAATTCTTGTACTGTAAAAGTCTTGCTTCAACATTCCCAAATTTCTTGCATGAAATTTCTGGTCTATATGTGAAACTTCTTGTAGACCAAACATCAGCAATGTAAATTGGGCAGGAACATAAAAATGAAACCAAATAGAGCTATGTAAATTAATAGCTCTGTTTGGTAATGCCATGTTTCATCATTCTGTGTGCTTACCTGAAGTGTGGTCCCTTCGGAAATCTAACACTTTGCACATTACCCAGCCTCCCTGTTCTGTACGACAGCCAGGGCATTGAAAGCCTGCTGAGGCAATGCTTGACTTCAGCCCAGAACAGGTAAAACACACAGAGCACATGAAGGATGTTCTCATTACTAAAGAGCTATAGGTCATGCCATTGTCCTCACCCCATTTTAGTGCTGCTCATTTAAGCAGAAATGTGCTCACTCTCCTTGTTTCCTTTCAACTCCTCCTTCTTTCATAGGAGACTGTTGTTGGGGTTTTTTCCCTTTCTTTTAGGATGACTTCACAATTCCTGCCAAGCAGGTTCCTACACCTCTATTAATTCAGGTTTAGTTGGTAACTGCTTTGGAGCTTAACTAGTCTGAAAATACTCCTTAGTCACGCATATACTTTCTGATCTCTGATCGGGATTGAAGTATTGCTCTTCAGAGCAGTCCATAAACTTAGACCAGTGATTTGAGAAGGTTTGGGTTGGTGCTCAGGTGAATGCAAAGAGTAATGAACTCCATAAATAAAGGGAGGCAGCGGGGAGTAATTGTAAATATGTGAATATGCTACTAGAAATGGCATATGTGTGTTACTTCTATCACTTTTCCATGTCTTCCACTCCTTAGATCCTGTAGCTCAGCACACAATTGCTTTGCTTGCACAGTATTTCCATGCACAGAGTGGGCCGCCAGTTGGATGTCTACTGCCATGATGACACAAAATACAATGCAGTGTGGAAGGCTATAATAAATGCAATAATGAAGAAAAAAGAAAAAAACACATTGAATTGCCTACAAATAATTTAAATTGACATTTCTGTAAAAACTTGGCCATCCAACTTGTTTTAGCTAGGTTGGGAAAAATTCTGGACAAAAGATTAAACTTCATCTCTTCATGTGTTCTTTCATAGGAATGGAAGCAGCAATATGTGTTGGTTTGGGTATCAATTAAGTAGAACAAAATAGTTAAAAGCAGATGAAAATCACAGAACCACTGATAAATTACAATGTAACTTCCATCTGTTTACTTACTGAATCTTAGAATTTTGAGTAGAGATCCACAAGCAGATTTGAATAAACTTGTAGAAAAAAACTGTCCACACTATAACACACCAATTATTAAACTCTCATTTATGAAATCAATTCCTCGTTCCAGCAGATAAAGGTTTTGTATAATCTCATTTGAAGAAAATTGACCTATCAGTGAATAAATTTTTCATTCTTCTTTTATTGATTTCAGTCACAGCTGTTATCACATCTGACCCCTGGAACCCTTTCTGTCCCTACAGCAGAACTCTATCTTAAATTGGACAGCAAGCAAATATGGAATTTCAGCTTTTGTGTATCAAATTTGAACTGTTTTATTTTTTTCCAGAGCTAAACAGATCTAAGGCAAAAAAACCCCCAAAACCCCAGGAATTCACAAAATTCAGAAACAATAACCCTGAAAACAGCTGGAGGTATTTGGTTTAAAGAGTGCTATAGCCTCTGTTTCCAGTAACTTTAGCCTTGAGATGACAGCAAGAAATTTTGCATATAGCCAACAGTGATATTATATTACTAAACTCAAAAGAATTTGGCAAGTATGAGGAAGACCATTCAGGGTAATGCTAACAACTTCTGCCAAAGCTCACAGGCAGCCCAGGAAGAGTCCCTAAGGCTAAAGAAGGTAGAAAAGGCTTTTGATGATTTCCTGTGTCTTTGATGTTAAGCCATACAGAACTGGATGTGTGTGTTCTCTTTAATGTTACCCAGGAGAAGTGTTTTTCCTACTAACTTTCAGGACAGTTCCTGAAACCATCTTGTGTGGCACTTTCCCAAATAAGAAATGAAATTTAAAGCAATGATGTCAGTAATAGGAGAGCACTGAAGACAAAATTCAGAAATCTGAGCCTGTGCTGGGGGACATGCTGTTCAGAGAGTAATTTCATTGTAAAAAGAAAAGCCTCTGCCAAGCGAGGCACAATCGCAGCAGGGATCAGAAGGGAGATATCACTGTCATAGGTGGTCAGGTGGTCAGTCCTGCCCCCCCAAGAGAGAGTGAAAACACAGTAACTTAGTAGTGAGCCAGACTGAAACACATTTATAGTCTCTACTGTCTGACAGCTAAAAAATGATAAGGATTGCAGTTAGCCCAGAAATTTTCAGCTATATTCTCTTCTCTGCCCATCCTGTCCTCTTCCACTGCCTGTTTCCAGCTTCAGCAGGCTGACATGGTCATGTGTGTTGTGTGTCTGTGCATGACCATGCCTGTCTGCACTCAGATGTGTGTGTTTTTGACTCGCAGACCAATGTCAGCTTAACCTTTCCAAACATGAAAGGTTTCAAGGAGAAATGAAGTTGCACAAGTCCAAATACCATAGGCAGCTGTGTGGACATGGATGGCCAATGCCCTGCCAGGGGGAAGAACAATGGTGTGACCTTGAAGCTGCTGGCTATTAAGGATCCCAGAACAGGAGAAAAATTTGCTCCATGCTTTAGCACCCACACTAAGTTTACTTTTTTATAAACCATATCCACAAAATAAAACCAGGTGGTTTTGTCCCACTGTCCTCAAAGTACCTTGTTCATGCTGTGTTCTTTTATTCCATGGAGTAATCCTGAAAAAAGCCTGGTGTGTACAGCTGCTTAGCATGAGGGACAGCATCTCAGGCTCCAAAGTGCAAACCGTTAACACAAGTACAAGCTTTTGAGCTCTAGGGAACCATTAAAGTTTGATAAATCTCAGCCAAGGTAAGGAAGGAGTTGAATAATTTAGTCATAATTTAATTTATTTTGTACCTGGTTGTTACCTTCAAGTACTTAGAACAAAACCAATTTGGCTTTCATTAAGGATTGACAAGTCTTAACCCCATCAAAAATTTCTTGTGATTGTAATTTCCAATGAATCCAGAAGATACTATGTGCAAAATACATGTCCATTTTCTTGCAGATGTAACTGTCCTTGTTTCAAAAGTAACAAGGTTATAGGGGAAAAAAATCAACAAAAAAAACCCCAAACCAAAACAAAAAAACCCAAACAACAAACCCCCCACAATTAACCCTCCCAAACAAAACCCCCCCCAAACCCCCAAAAAACCCAAAAAAATCCCAAAATCCCAAAAAACCCCCACCCCCACATGTGATTAAGGTCTTTAATTCTGAACTGTGGATTATTTGCTGTCAAAGAAAAATTATGGTTCTTCTGGTTTAGATGTCAACTCTAGTGCTGCCAGATAATAATGAACGCCTTTCTGTTTGAACCAGATTCAATGTGAAACAAAAGCTAGCTTCAAAACAGTCAGTGCAGTAAGGAGATGATGTAGCAAAAAAACCCCCACCTTGTTTTTCAGATCAGGTTTTTTTTTCTCTGCTGATGAAAGGTTATTACTTAAAAAGTAAAATCTTGTTTTCAGAGATGGAATGTTTTCTAGACCTACTTTCAGCAGCGGGGGTTTTGGCTTATGCTTGTCGCTTCTGAAAACCCAGCTTTGACAAAAGGAAAAATACAGGCAAGTAAGGGAATCAGACTCTGTGCAATCCATGCTTTGAGAGGGGAGGAGGCAAGATTAAATATAGTAGAGCATTTCTAGTGTCAGAATCTGTGATGCTAAGTCCCTTACTGCACTGTGACAGCTTTCCTTGCTCACCAGTTGCCCAAATGTTCGTGTTCAGCGCAGCCGGGGAACCTTCTCCTGGCAGCGTGCATGATGATGTAACAACTATCATGCTTTAGCTGAGTATTAATTTAAGATGTAACCTCTTTTCTAGATTACACACAAGTCTGTTGGCCACCTATGCAAAGGTGCAATTTGTTTGTAAAAAACAGTTACAGGACTATATATCCAAATGAGTAAGACTGTGTATCCCCATGACAGACTGAAAAGATGAGACCATGTGATAGCTCTCCCAAACTGTACCCTTCTAAAGCACAGTGTTACCCTAAATAAATATATCTAAATTCCAAGACAAGTAGGTCAGCAGGGAAAATGTCTAGGATTTTTCAGACCTAGCAATAAGTTTGATCATCATCATTGAGTTGCTCCCTCCCTCAGCCCACTGTAACTATTTTAGTGAACAATACAGACAGGGAACAATGCTTTTCACTGGAGTGGCAGCTCAAAGATATTTGATTTCCAAACCCACACATGGTTCTTAATATCAAGCGGGTGGAATGGCTAGGCCAGGTGCCAGACTGGATCTTTGGAAATTTATGTCACTTTCTCACCCACAGGCAGCAAGAGTTTGTGCAGCTGTCCCCTCAAAATGACCCACTCATTTGTTTTTTTTCTCTGTTGAGAAAAAGAGGTTTCTTCCAAGAGCAAGAACACTGTTCCTACTCAGCACTCAATTGTCAGTGGCCCTCAGATGCTCTGATGAACAAGAGCACTTGTAATCATGGCTCTTGATTAAAAGCATTTCAGCCATAAGGACAAAGCTAACAGCACTAATTTGTTTCATACAAGCCAGCCCAAAGCTTGTCTTCAGTTCCTGCCATGCTGGGCCAGAACTAGTCTTGAAAAACTAAATAAATGTCTACATTTTAAAATGCCTAAGCCACCCAACTTTATACTGAAGAATACATTTTTGTCTGTAATTATTTATTTTTTTAAAAAAGGAAACGAGAGGTTCTGAAATACTGTTCTTCTCCTTGATTTTTTATCAACTTTGTGACAGCACAAAATCTGTAAAGCAGCTTAGATAGGAAAATAATAAAGTGGATTGCTTAGGCAGTACTTATTTTTTAATTTTTTTTAATCTTGTCATGATGTCAGGATTTCTAATAATCATATATCTCATGCAAAATAATTAGGCCTATTAGGCTTCTACCTGTTTGTAAGCTGGAGGATAATTGAAGTGGTTACAACCTAAAGCTCTTCTATTATAAGAAAAAGTAGAAATACAAAGTCTTGGAGAGCTGGATCTGTTGCTAGACTTGATATTATTCTCACATATTTATATAACCTAAAGAATTCACCTTCAGCTATCAGCAGAAGATCTAGATGTTTAGAAGAGTTTTAGTCAGGGAAACTAAAAATTCTTGTATGTGTACTGTGTGAAAGGTGCCATAAAGGAACTTGAGAACCTGAGTAAAGCAATTATCAGGTGAAAAGAATATTTTTTTTCTACTGTAAAACCCAAAATAACACTTGCAAAATCAATTGGTAGTAACAAAATCAAGATCTCCTATAACATTTGTCTTTATTCTCTAACTTGCACATGTAGTAACTACAGAACAGCCTGAAGTTTCAAGCAAATTAACACATTTTGATTCATTGAAGAAAGCTGTTTTCCCTAAGGCTCTACTGAAGCCTTTCAGTCTCCCTTCCCTTTGCTCCCTTGTCTAGAGAGTTACCAGTTCCCTGGCATATTCTCTGCTGTGCACATGAGATCCCCTACTCCTAGTCCAAAACTAATCACCAACAGCTCCTCCTAACAACCTCCCTGTCCATTAAGGTCACTCCTGATATCATTAAGATAGTGCTTCTTTTATTACTGCCCTCAAAGCATCAGCGCTGATAAAGACAGAGCCAAGGGAGGCAGAAAGTGATTCCCCCCATTCATGTTAGCATGGATTGGCAGGGGAACAGAATTAGACTCAAGGCAAAGCTTCCTGGCCTGGAATGCTGCAAATAGGAAAAGAGGCTATTCCTCCCTCCTAGATGCAACATTGCATGAACCCCAATGATGTAATTGATATAGGAAAAAAAACCCAAAACCCAAAAAACAGCTCAAAACACAAAAAGAAAACCTACCAATGGTAGAAATCTCCCTCTTCAAACCAAGGAAAATTAACAGGAAGCATTAGTAACTTTATCTGTGCAAAGAAATTAAGTCTGATCACTCAATCAAAAAATAAATCAGATAACACACTCCAAACTGATTCCAGTGAATTAGTACTCAGGAGTTTCTGACTAATTGCTGCCAGCCAGCCAGAAAACATGTCTTCTGTAGTGGTAATTTTTGTTCAAAAGGAAAATTACACTTCCAAGGGAAACATTTCGGTGTCTTTAGCACTGTTATCGGAAGTGTCAAGGTTAAAACAACTGGCATTTTGCACTGCAGACACATCAGATGGCTGAGAGGAGTTGTGGGAGAAGAAGGAAGTGAAAAAGCTGTCTCCTTATCTTGGCATTAAACCATAAAAATCAACAAATCTTTAATAGTCATCTTTCAAAAAAAAAATGTGGGGACCTGGATCTTTTAAGAAGTGCAAATTACTTTTTCTCATAATAGAGATTAGATTATCTACTAGGATGGACACAAGAACAATGCAGAATTTTGCCAGACTTTGAAATACATCACTATTTCAGAAACACCATTATATTTGTCTCTGGCATCATTTTCTCGAGGCAGTAACATTGACACTGCTCCCTTGCAAAAGAAATGTAACACAGCCATAGAGGAAATAAATGGCCTGTGGTGTTTGAAAGTATAACCAGAGCTGAAATTAACCCACAGTTATGTTGTCAGTGTACAGCTAATTCTGGTACCTCATTGCTGAAATTCACTCAACAAATAGTCAGTAAGGACCCTTCCTAGGTAGAAGAAAAGGCCTAATTAAAAGCAGAAGCACAAACCAGGGAGGAAAAATCTTAATCATTCTGTGTTAGCCATGAAACCAGCTTCTGAAAGCCTGCTTTTATGGCAATGCAGTTTGGAATACTTGGCTCCACCTTGTACTGACTGTCCAAGCCAGAAAATAATTCCTTTGGAAGAGACAAGAAAAATAATTTCTGCTCTTTATTTAATGACAACAATATGTTACTGTGTTTTGATACTTTATACTGTCCATAGAATGACTTGCAATTATAGCTAATTCAAAAGCTTGTTCATTGTTGTACAGGAAACTCTTACAACATGGCTGGATATTGTTAAAAGAGATCATCTCTTAGCAGTGTTAGTACTTGCATCCCCAAGTATATCATTGCTGTATAATTAAAATACCCATTCAATCATGATATAAAATATTCATATACTAGACACACTATAGAATGTGTATATTATATAATAGCTAGCTTTTTGTAATCACTATGCTTCCTCCTAGCCCAGCCTTTTACATAGAATCCCAGGATATTCTGAGTTGGAAGGGACCCACAAGGATCATCAAGTACAGCTCTAAAGGAAATGGTGCATACAGAGATCAAACTCAGAAGCCTGACATTATTAGCACCATGCTCTGAACAGCTGAGCTAAACATCCTGTTGTTCTTAATCCACAGATTAAGAATAGGCAAGTTGCTTCTACCAGACCTGTTCCTGAACTTGCAATCGTATTTATTTCATACAAAGAAACACTGGTATTTCTGAAAAACTCTATGCATCTGCAAACTATCCTGCATTGTGCATGTGTGCAAACAACATATTCATCAAATATCTCTTTGCACAAAAGAACCCTGTGGACAGGTGAATACACAGTGCATTTTGATTTAAGCTCAGCCTGTACCTTAAGCTTCAAATGTAGGCAAACATCCCCAGAGCAAACAAAACAATAACACAGTAACTGCAAAATTATTCTGAGACTTGATGGAAAGGTTCCATACTTCCCCCTCTAAATTTCCATTTCCATTATCATCACCCAGAGGAGCCAGCCACAGGTCCAACAGGTGGCCAGGGGTATTAGAATGATCCTGTAGAATTGCCATGGCTGGCTCTCAAGTTAGGAGAGAGGTTCTCAAAAAAGTGAGAGATAAAGGGAAAAAAAAACCCCAGGTTCTCTGTGAAAATTTTATTTATAATTCTGAATTGTTGTCAAACACTGTCAGAAGAAATAATATTTCTTAAAAAGAATGCAGAAGTAGGCCCTTCCCTCTCTTTTTCTCCCCTCTTCCTCTCTGTTTCCCTTAATTATAATTTTTTTGGAAGGAGAAAAGCAATTTTGAATGAAAACTGGCATTGGTCTTCCTGATCAAAATGAGGGAAGAAGGATGTAGGGCTCCTGCATTAGTAATGGATGATGAACTGACCTCAGTTCTCCCACTCTGGTTAACAATACTTATTTTGATATAGTTGCTGCAAGTTAACATTGGAGCAAGAGACAAGGAGTGTGTGCAAAGGATAAACACAGAGAAAGTGGGCAAATTTGTTACTCTTTCAGCTTTGTACCTTAACTGCTACTCCAAAGTGAAGTCCCAATCACTTATACTACATCCCAGCCTCTGCAGACATCCAACACCGCCTGCCCAGATTTCCACTATTTCTCCTTCTCCTCAAACACTCAGTCTTCAACTGAAGTCACTCAATTCTATTCAAGATAGTTTCTCCATATTGAACAAGAACATTTAGACATATCCAGGACCTGTGCACATCTACACTCATCAGCAAGCAACAAAAGCAGAGAGAAAAAAAATTCCATTGCAAAGGAATAATTCCTGCAAATAAATTACAGTACTTTTAAATCTGGAAAATACAAGCATTTACAAAAAAAAATCTGGAAGTATTTAAAAATACATTGTGCTGGAAGAAAATTTCTTAATGTATTTCAGTTTCATGCTTTATTCAGTGAAGTATTTGATCCAATTAAAGAAAGGCCTAAGAAATCTCACCTATGCCATAAACAATCACAGAATATAAAAAGTTTCAAAGAAAATCTATTACTTATGCAACATTCTCACATGCAGGTCCAGTTGTAGTCACTGGAATATGACACTACAGCTTTTTTTTGCTGTCTTCTGTGGGGGCTTATTGTTAATAATGTTGGGAAAGAATACTTGTATTTTAGTTATGACATTTTAGATTTTAAACAAAGCATTTGATAGGCAGTTTTGAACATAAAATCATTGTAAACTTACAAGTTGTTACTGGAGAATTAAACATGTGAGAAGTGTTTCCTTATGCAATTGGACAAGTCTTCTTTCTTAAAGGTTTTGAATGCATTTTCTGAGTTCTCATGTTGAAATCAAGCGTACCAGGTTTTACTTTTGTTATCTCTAGGCCTACAGCACTCAAGGCATCATATAACATCCAGTGAATAATTTTAGCTCTGGCCAGACTATTTTGTCTATACCCATACATTACAAGACTCTAAAGTGGACCTTATCAGTTAGCAAAGCAAGAACCCTGGAGGCCTAATATCACTGGGAATGGATTTACAAATGTTTAAGGATGCAGGGCTCAAAGCACAATGCTAATGAATCCAAGACAGATGTTCTCCTACCTAAAAGCCATCGGAGAGACCAAATTGCTGACAGATGATACCCTTGAAAGCCACAGTAAATAAGTGACAGCTATTCACCAGGAGTGAAGCAACTGGAGGAAGTGGGTTAACCAGTTTGCACATCAGCTGGCCTTGAAAGTACTATACATTAGTCCTTGTGATTCAATTCAGATTCTTCTCAGTGAATGTGACACTACTGCACACCTATATTGTACAAGAAAAGAACAGTAAAAATTTACTAAAAAGCTTTTGTAAATCTTTGTATTTTGCTTGCAAAGGCCAATCTGTGAGATTCAATCTGCAGAGCAGTGAGGCAGACATGCCTGAGGTTTGGGAAAAGCAGCTGAACAAGAAGTGCTTCTTCACACACACAGGTGCTTTGCATAATGCAGTTTCTGAAGAACAAAATTCAAATGGAACTGCATTTGAATTTTGCATAAACATAACATTTCTAGTGTTTTGCTTTGTATGAGAAGTGTCTTCTTTTTATCAGAGAGAAAAAGACAAAAAGGGGTTCTCAGCTACTTATTAGTTGTGAGGAAATCTGAAAAGGTCAGAACCTCAGCCTCAGTTATGGGCTGTCTGGCTGGGTGTGTTGATGCTGCAGGCTGCATTATGGTCCCAGATAAAGATAAAGCCAGTTGCTGAGCTAGTTCAGACATCAAAAACAATCCAGCCAGAGCAACAAAGGCCTCAGCATGATCTCATTTACTCAGTCTGCCTTTGTTTCTAAATATGTGTTTGATGTTTTTTACAGTATTCAAAGGAACATCACAATAATAAGAAAATAATAGCCTATAGCCTTTTTTCTCCTCATGTTGACATTTTAAAGAACATAGTGATAATATGACATTGTAATTACAGAACGATTAAGTCCAGTTCTGAAGTTTTTACTCAGTTTCTGGTTCAGGAAAACAGAGCAATTTCTGATGTCTGACGAATAATGAGCTCAATTCAGCACTTTTCTTTTTCTAATAAAATGTGCTGAACAGAAAAACAAGAACAACAAAAGATTGTGTCGTAAAACCCTGGCACAAAACTTGATTCCTCTCTCCACCGATATACATTAAGACATATGCAAAAGCACTTATTCAAGAAA
Organism: Hylia prasina; assembly: GCA_013397195.1. NCBI lineage: Eukaryota > Metazoa > Chordata > Aves > Passeriformes > Sylviidae > Hylia > Hylia prasina. Next base: position 181,302 of record VYXD01007334.1, read on the forward strand.
CTCTTCTCTTTATTTGACTCATCTGGAAACAATAACATGAAGGGAAAGTAAGCAGAATACAATGCTTCCTTTCTGCTCATTGTCTCCATATATTCGTTTTGCCAAAAGAACAGGTGCTGCTGCTCTCAGGGGCGCCACTGAAAACCTGGGCTCTGCAGAGATAGTGCCTCCCAGAAAGGACCTTCTGAGCAGTCCTTTTACTCCAGTAAAGAAATGGCTGACGGGAAGCCCTGCAAAACCAGGGATATGAATGGATATTTTTAAAGGATAAAAAAGGTAAAAATACATATGCTGGTGCACACGGGATTTAAGTGCTATAACATAGTTTTAACAAGGTGCAGGTGGGTCTAAGAGCTGTACCTACACACATGCAAACACACACTCTCTCCTTGGTAACAATTGCTCCCCAGCCTATTTCTGCCCAGGTAAAATTTGTTAGGAATAGAAAAAGGACACCAGCTTGGCTGTCCTGGCCTCACACAGCATCAACTGACTGACAAAAACTCCCTGATGGAGAACTCTATTTGCAGTTCTATGTTATGCTCAGATGCAGTTTTGTAGATGCTTGTTATATATTCACGACATAATGTTTCCGTAAGGCAAGTTTTGTACACGGCTTGAGGTAGCCAGTAGGCCACAGAGTGGCCATGCTGACCGTGGTTATTTGAATTACAATAATTCATGGGCCAGCATTTCAGGGAGTCTCAGCTGACACAGGTGAAGAAGGTGTCACAAATTGTCTGTTATAGAAATCCCCATGACCATCTAGGCAGTCAATGGCCAACCTGTTAATGGCATTCCCTATGTGAGAATTAACCTTTGCAGATGATCCCAATAAATCAGTTTCCTTAGCTAACAGTCTGTGCACACGTATATAGCATACCAGGAGAGAAAAGAAACAAGCTTAGCTGGGATATGACCCAGATTGTGTGATATGGAGTAGTAGTAGTTTTCCAGGGAGAAAGAGGAAGGTTGTTCAGCAGGTTCAGCTTCAGCACAAGGCTTTGGAGACAGCTTTAGTTCCCTGCTCCAGCTATTTCCTTCCTATATTGTCTTTGGAAAATTTAAAGATAATAAATGCCTAAGTACCTTTATTATTACACCCTTAGTTTCCCTGTAATTCAATTCTTCATTTTTACAGTGAGTATTGTAGTAATTCCTCATCTCATGGGGCTATTTTGAAGGGCAAGGGCACTGAAGGTGGTCAGGTGCTCAGGTATTGCTTTGGTGAGGCCATGGGAACATCTGGCTCATAATCTGTTGATGTGGTGTCTGACTGTGACTAGAACAAATCCTTCCACCTCTCAGTACCTCACTTCATCTTCAGAACTAGGAGAATATTTTTCTACTCCCTTTCCAAAGTATATTAAAGCAGCACTCATTAATGCCAAAATGAGATGAGAAAAATAACGATGAGCAGCTTTTGAAAGCTTATAAATAAACAAAACATACTCTTGTAATCAGGATCCGTGATAGCTTTACTATGAAAGGAGACTGTAAACAACCAGAGGAAATGCAGCCTGAGCTAAAACCCAAGGGAATGAATGGATTTATGATTTAAGTTCCTTGATATCATGCAGATAAAGAAATAAGACTGCTTAAGAAAGAGATAAGACCTTAACTGCTCAGTATAAGATTGAGATCATCTGTGCATTTGGAACATTAGGAACTTGGGGAAATCCTGGCCCTAACATTTTTTGGGTTTTAGATATCTGAAATATTTTAATCATAAATCTTGGTTCCTCAATTCCACTTGGATCAAACTCTCTACTCTTCAATACTGTGGATCTTTACGTTTCTTTACACTTTGACTTCTACAGTGCAAGACTTATGAAAATATTCAGATGCTTAAAAATTGCAGAGAAAGGATCACAGAATTTTCCGATGCTTGTAAGAAGATAAAGTTCTAAATCCTACTGGAATCTGCATTTACATTCTAGTCAATGTCTGACTGCGTAGCTGCATAGCTCCAAGCCCCCAAAATTAGATCTTCTACCATTTAGGAGCATTAGAAATTTTTTTCCCGAATCATATTGCTGTGATTTATTTTGTGCCTCTCCTATGAGATGAGCAACTACTGAGACAATTTCATACAATATGAGTCATCTGGAAGTACTTTGGTAAGGGTTTTACAAAAGCTTGAATAATTGAAGCTTAGTACTTGTGACTTATCATTTATTTGTGTAACAGTGGTAATGCAAGGCTATACATTATCCAAAATGAAATACTTATTTGAAAAGGAAAATGAAAACTTACAGTTTTTTTGTATTAATTTATGTTTATAGAGAAAAATGTAGATTATAGATGCTACGTCAGGTAGAACTTCCACCAATCCATCACACCTTTGCTTGAAAATCACTTTACTGCTGTGCCAAAATGTAAAAATGCTTTAAAGAAAAAGATGTGAAGTAATAGCTATTAGTCTTGTTACTTCTGATGCATCACTATGCCAGCCACTTTCCATTAATAGATGATCCTAAAGAGACTATATAAAATGTTACGTAGATGAGAAAAGCTTGGTAATGCTGTTCAAAAGAAATTGCTGATTTGGGAACTTAATTCCCTAAACACTGGAAGGACAGAAAGATTATTGATGCCACTAAGTGAAACTCTGTGCTAATGAGCTACATCAGACCAAGGTGAGGGTCAAGCCTACCATTTCTGCATATTTTAGTTTCCTTTTCCCTGATCTATCTTTAGAGAAAGTGAGGCTTCCATTCCACTATTAAGCTGCCGTAAGATGCTTATGATTGGCGTGTTTGGCCAGCAAAATGATTTGTAACAAGAAAAAAAGGACATGAAACTAAAGAGAAAATGCAGAGCTGAGAGATTCTATCACTGACTGTTTTTGTGACAACTTTTTCACATTCATTTTACTTAATCAGTATAAGTATGAATTACTGAGAATCAACTCTCTTCTGCATGGCTGGGAGAATGACCTGTCAAGTCTTTTGTTGAATCACATTCTAGGTCAAAGTAGGGAAACCATGAGGTATCATCATTATAATTGAAATGTTACAGTTCAGATATACTTATTGTCAAACCGAGATAAAGAAGCAAAAGTAAAAATTCTTGTTATTTAGATGTGCAAATCTTTCATTTAAGTGCACAGATCACTGTGTGATTAGACACTGCTATTTTCCTGTTTTACAGATAAATATGTAAATGAGTTCCCTTTCTTGTGGACAAATCTCTGCACCTTGGAGATAGAGATCATTATCTGTTTTCTCAGTCATGACTCATAAAAGCCAGTAGCTGAGAAATATCACATTTTCTATTATCATGGTATAGTTTTCTTCTTTATATAATCCATGAATGAGTTTAAAATTGTTTTTAACATTATCTCATAATTGAGAATACACTTAAACCAATATATTTTTCAGAATGTTCCCAAATGTGTAGTTATTAATACCCTTTATATGCATGTTTGACTTTGTGAAGTGCAATCACACTTTCCCAGAATCTATCCAGGATGTTTGCCAAGGACTACACGTACACTGAGGACAGCACATTCACTTTAGAAGAAGTGATTTTTTTGGTAGCTAAGAAGCCTCAGAAACAATGTTTAGATTCGAAGTGAATTAAAGTTTGTCGTAAGACAAAAATCTGCCCACAGACTTACCTGATCAATTACTGACACACAAGTAAAAAAGAGGAAAATGTTGGGTTGTTTTTTAATTTATATTTATTTTTACACAATGTATGGTAATTTCTGCTATACAAAACATCAAAATTGAGCAACACATATGTCATAAATCAAGAGAAATCATCAGTGATCTCCAAAATGGCTTTGAACTCACCAGAATGGATAAAGGGCTATTTTCTTGCCTTGGGCATTGCTATGCATCAGGAATTTCAATTTGGCTAAAAATTGTTCTGTAGTATTCATTCTATTCTTTCTTTTTCTCTTTAACAGAGAAGAGAAGCAGAGAAACCAAAGAACATGAAGACAGAAAATCCCAACCAGTGTATACATTCATGCCCATCTCTGTCATGTTAGAAGACTGAGTGTTCCTTCATGTACTCATCCAGCGTGGTTTTAAAACTCAAACATGTCTTACAGCTGAAATTGCAAGGTCTGCTTAGACATATCCACTCACTACTGGCACTTGGGACATTTCCTATACTAAGGGAAAAGAATCAGTAAAAATAGTACTTTAAAACTTCCAGCTTACAGTAGTTGTTTCTAATTTCCAGTATATAAAAATATTTTGACTCTATATTGTAGTAATGCTGTAGCCCCACGAATCTTCACCAGTTTTTAATAAAAACCAATTGACATTGGGCAAAAATCTAGCATAAAATACCTCTAAATGGCAAGAAAAATTTACCGGAGTTCTCACTGAAAGTATTTAATCGTAGAGAATCCATAGCTTTCCATTCCTTTAGAATTTGCATCATTTCAGCAATTCATTAAATAATTCCAATGGGGAATTTTATTTTCATTCCTCAGAGCCTCTTAAGGCTGTCCTTCATGTCCCAGGCTGTCATTTGCAAAGGCTAGTTTGATAATCAAATGCCAAATCTTTCAGTGGTTTTCAGCCAGCTCTCTATTTGTGCATGGATAACTCCACTGCAGAGACAGCTATTGAGAACAGTTTTTATAAAGTAACTAAACACACTAGGCTTGAGTGTTTGATTCATGTGTTAGATGTCCATTGGTAATAATGAAAAAAAAAAGCTGAGTTTCTGTTATATGAGATTTCCCTCAGTTTTCCTGAGGGTCAATTTTCAGAAGGTATTAATGCTTGCAACTCCCACCAGCTGCAAATAAAATTCTGTTTTGAGGACTTCTAAAACACAGGCCTGCAGCACAATGGTTCTTGCTGCTTATGGAATACACACAGGGTTTTCTAATGGTCCTACAAATCTCCGATTTTGTCACCCTAAAGATTCACAGATGGAATCTGTTTATTATAATATTTCCTGTCTCTGAAAGATGAGAGCACGCTGCCCACATTTGAGTCTGTCTTTCCAAGGAGTTTTTGAGTTTTGTGTCGGAGGTGGAGTTGATTATGCTAGGCTTAGAGACACACCAGTAAACAGAAAAAATGAATCATAAGCACTTAATAGCACTGATGCAATTACACACACACAGACCACCCGCCACCCCACCCCCCTTCAGCTGAAATAATATAAGCAATCGTGCTCAGCTTCTGGGATTTGAAAAATGCTATTTCCCTCTTTTGTTCTTTGAAATACACTCACTCACCCTATTAATTTTCTACCTATTCCCAGAAAGCAGTTAAATATCAGATTTTACTTTCAATTGCCTCATTGCAATGCATGGCAGCATTTGTAGCTGAAGAGGTATCTGAGTTAAAAAGTGAGGACACAGATGTAGGGGGGGAAAAGCAAGAGAAGACAGAGATGTTCTCTGCAGAAACTGTTGGTGTCTTACAGAAACAGTTAAACTAAAGAATGTAAAGAAAAATATCTCTAGGGAGATACTTCTCTCCTGGAAAACTGTTTGAGCATAAAGGACTGCTCTTCCCCAGCTCTTTCCTTCTCCAACCTCAATCCGCCTATTAAACCAATAGAGCAGTAAAATGAAGGGATTGCCTTTGAGCAGGCTGTGAGATTCTAAGGCCATGCATTGCACCCTACATGCTGCCATTGTGCTGCACCAAATCTGTCACCACATGGAAGAGTTCAGCAGGTTTTCCCTCTTCATGTATCTCCAACATAATGCATCACTCTAGAGAGAGGCTGTCAAACTCTGACAGAGGGAAAGGCATAATTACATGAAGAAGTAGTTTGATTGGGAAGATTATCACAAAATTATAGTTTTGAAAGGCAAGACAATGAAAAGTGAAGGGAAAAATTATTTGAATCAATGTATTTTATTTTTTTTTTNGGGGTTGTTGTGCTTTTTTTTCTTTTTTTTTTTTTTTTTTTTTTTTTCAGTACTTGCACATCCAGATTACCCAGCAGCCCACACTGTTTTTATTTTTGGCAGCAGTGCTAAACCAATCAGGTATTTGTTACTTTAAGAGGCTTACATTTTGTCTCAGCTACGATTACACTCTATCATACTGTATCACATGTGTGTGGTGTTGCTTCCCTCTTGGCAAGCTAAAGATGCTGCCTTTTAGCTAGTTATAAATAAGTTGTAAATGTCTTAAACCTTTTTATTCCCTGTTTGACAACCTAATAACATTATCATGTAGTAGTTCTGTAATGCAGTTTTAAAACCTATTTTAATGCAAATTAAAGCTATTACCTAATACCTAGACATGTTCAACTTGACTAGTATTATTCAGACTAGAGATTTGATTGTGTTTACTACCTCTTATTGCTAGGCTTGCACATATTTTTCTTTGACTTTTTTTTCCCTGTAATTAAAGAGAAAATAACATTTAATTATAGGAGTGGGTTTTACTATTGTCAATAATATCTTTTTGGTGAATTATAAAGTATTCAATCAAGAAAAATCTTACTGTGGAAGTGGCTCTGCTTTTCTTTAGCACTCTAGCAAATTTCATCTTTATTTTCTAAAACAAATAGGGCATACAAACTAATAACTGCAGCACACTTTTTCTTTTGAACATTTCACTCTGTCAGGTCAGTTACCCATTTTTATGTGTAACTGCATTTTCTTCTTCCCACTCAGAAGCTCAAGGTTGCCCTCACTGAAATTTTCAATGACATTTAACAAAAATTATAAGCATGGCTTGCAGTGGAATAATAAACATTCTGGAAAATTTTCCTTCTAATGAAACTGGCATATAGGTCCTCAGCCTCTTGACAGTGTCTCTTTAAAAACTAATCTTTTGATAGAGGGTCTCAAAACTATAATTACTCCAGTTAATGGATGGATTGATCTCATTAGGAATCAGAATTTCCAGCTTGAAAGCCAGCTAAAAGAAACAAGAAGTCTAAGCTTATTGGCTTTGACATAGAACAATCATTACAATTTCATTGTATATTCATCAAAACTGCTCTCCCTGTAACTATGCTTTGCAGTTGTGATTTCTGGAGACTTGAATCACATACCTCCAGAGCAACAAAAGGGTTGAAACAGTCCTGCAGCTTTTAGTTGCACATTCGAAAGTATTTTTTAGGGTCCTATTGTAATTAATCTGAGATGGTCTTATCTGAGAAAAGTTCTCTGCAAGAATGATTAATATGTAAAGCCATGTATCAGCACAGGGTTTTTTTTATGTGACTTTTATAGTGCAATGTAAGTTGAAATTCAGCCTGTGATTTTCATCCACAAACCTCTGCTGTTACAGAATCCTGGTTAACTCCTTGTAAGACCAAGTGGTAAACAATCCCTTTACAATCCCTTTACAATCCCTTCTGGAACACTTCTGTAAAGGACATCTCATTATATTAAGCCAAGCTGGTAGAGTCATAGATACTGTCGAGCATTTATTAAAGTACCTCCTACATTACTATAGCTGTGCAAAATCTAATTAGAATGGAAGCCAATGTATATAGCCTTATAAATAAAATAAAGCCTACAGTAGAGACCTGCTGTCTTTGCACATAATCAGAGTGATCATCTATACAGCAGATGGCTACTTAGTCAGTTGGCTAAGGGTTACAGCACATTTACATTTGTAAAAATGGATGAGAGTTTGTTAAAATCTTTTCAAATAACTGATTTTCCATGATGTACTTGCCCAATAACATAACTTAAAAGACAGTTTATTGGCTAATTGAAAAGATCAAAAGGGAAATCAAACTGGCTAATTAAGGGGCTGTTGTAATAACACCTTTTTATCTGTTTCCATTTAATATTCCTTGATTTTTACTATCCTGAAAAAATAATGACACTTCATTGAACATAAAGCTTAACTGCACTGCTGCTCTGGATAACCTTCCAGATATTTAACAGCTTTTTAGCCATATGGACAATGCATATACAGCTAGAAAACAGGTTTTATCCAGATACACAAAAATTTATAGGGGAATACAAGGGCTATATGTGTCTTTGGAAGTTAGGGGCGAACATCTGGCAATCCCAGAAAATATGAAAATGCTTCCTTGTTTACCAGGTATATAAGGAAGTCATCTTCAAAAAACTTCCACTAAAAACAACATTAAGCATAGATTAATGAATTTATAATCTTTTTCTCTTTAAACAGAGTACATGAAGGTTGTGGATAGCTCTATAACTAACTTTCAGAGTTACTGTTTCAGAGCTGCAATTAAAGGTGTGTCTATATTTTGATATGCATGAAAATTGCAATGCATCCTTCCAAAAATTACCACACTGACTCACTAGAAAATGAATTTATACAGAAGGAATCCAAAATCTGCTAATTCTTTTAGGAATCACAATTAATTAATTTTTTTTAATTGAAGATACCTAACACTCAGTTCCAGACTAATCGTAGTAACATTGAAGCTACAGGCCTCTGATAAAAGAAAAAGAGAGAAATGTTGTAGATATGCTATATTGCAATTTTTCAGTTAAGGTGCTTTTTCCTTCCATTCTTTTTATTCATTGTAACAAAAAGTTATTTGTTCAGTACATTCTAAATTATAAATATTCAACCCCAAATCATACTGTGTAGAACAGTCTCTTCTAAAGCAATTGTCATCTCTTATTTTTCCCCAGTGAGACTGAAACCAAAGCTGAGCTCCACTTCTGGCAAAGACTGAGTGGCAGCCTCCACACCCTCACAGACACCACTGTGCTCCCTATGCCTGTCTCAGCTAGGACTGAATTCCCACTGTGCTTGCAGCTCAGCATCAGACCAAACTTAAAACCCAACACTTCACAGAAATAAAAGATTTACAAGGCATAGATCATATATATCCTAGTTTCCCCCAGTTGGTGGGCATGCCTACAGGTGCAATACAATACAGGAGGAAGAGAAAATCTAGCAGGCAAAATACAAGATCACTTGATCCAGTTAAAAGGAGTTAAAACACTGCTAAAGTAAAAGGTGGGGGAAATGTACATTTCTATTATATGGAGTAAAATACACTAAAGGGGTTTTGCAAGTGTTCTTAAAAATGCATTAATGACAATTAATGATTAACCCCACAAATTAATAATTAAGACTAAGCTTTGCAGCATTCCAAACAGATTAAGTTAGAAATGTACTGTGAAAGTTTTGAAGGACACAGTATTATAATAAATGTGGAAATTAGGATAATTCATAAATTCAAATGAGGACTGAAGAATTTATGATACTTTGCAAATGAATGATGAAATTTTTCAATAATGGAACTGTACAGAAGCAGCACTTGCATATTACTTTTTGACTAAATTGTCTGTTTCTTTATGTAATGTTTCAGCATTTATGCTCTTTTTCTTCCAATAGACCTATTTACCTCTCAGTGATCCTACTCTTTCTGGCACTTGACATAAATGAGAATGGAGAAGAACATCCCACTTGTCTGCAGTAGAACAGGGATTTTCATCTCTTCTAAGGCAAATAAAGTTTAAATTAATTTGAAGTATTTTTTCTTTACATCCCGGATGATTTTTTTTAATTGAACTTGATTTGTTCTTCTTTTAGGTTTTAACACACTTGAATAACTTCGTCTTTCTGCCCACCAGCCTAAAACAAGCATTGGTTTTAGACTTCAAACTAGGTCAAGAACTGACAAAACACAGTGATAGGCTTACTTTTTTTAACGGTGTCAGCCCAAATATTTTTAGCTGTTGTGTATCCTTTGCTGAGAACTACTGCACAGACACTTACATTTTCATCTCCTGTGCAGGATGGTGCTGGGCATAATACTGGTGTATGAAACCCTGCAATCTTCAGTGCAAGAGGAAAACACAGAGGTTACAGAGATGATGTTTGATCAGGGTCAGGTAGGCATGGAAGAGCTTCCCTGTGGAAGAAAAGCCTCTTCCCTGTAGTATTCCCAGCAGGCAGCAAATGAGAAAAATACTGGTAATTACAAAAGAATCCCTATCAAGCCTCTCCACTCTCTCAAATTAATCTTTCTATGTATGTCTACTTCAGACCAGACCTGCTACTAAATCACCTATTCCCATTTCCTCCTTCAACTATTTCTAAAGGGATTCCTTGCCTTTGCAAATATTAGTACAGATCAAACTACAAATAATTGTGACTTCAGACTTCATTCATTTGCCAGCTCTCTTCAACACTGGGGTACTTCTTAAAGTGAGCCCCTTTAGACATTGCTGGATATTGGTAAAGTCTCATTCTATACAGTACTGTGTCCATCAAAGTGAGCAGGCTGACTGTAATTTTTTTTTTTTTTTTAAATAGGGTTGTTCATTTTAAGGCTTTTACTATATCAAGTTGCATTTACCCAAAATATTTTTAAATCAAAAACCTGTCACAGTTCTTGAGTGCAGTCAGTGAATTACAGTAATTAATGAGCTGGTCACTTCTCATGTTTCACAGATAAGCAATAAAATGCTCGTAGTGTTTCAGATATTTTTAGAGTTATGTCTTCATGAGCTAACACCTGAGGCATTAGTGCCTCCTAATATCTTAAGAAAAATTACTTGTTGTGTGAGAACGACATTTTATCAACAGTTCATCCATTGAACCAGCTTTCTATCTCATTAATATCCTGGTCATTTTTTAAGAACTTGACATCATTATAGTAAGTCACTGCAAAAGGAAATCTTTGATGTTTTTAAATACCAAAGGAATAAATACATCTTTCTGTGGTGATAACTTATGATTCAAAATTTTCCTCTTCTTATAAGACCTTCAGCTCCCCATAAGACATATGCAAAATAAACAGAACGTCACTGAGTGCAACCCTAAATTCCAATAATTAGAATGTTTAATCTCCTGTAAAAATTACTTATTCAATGTTTTGAGATATTCTTGTTGTCTAAGACAATACTGTGGTATATGTGACATACACATACTAATTATTTACCCTAAAAATATGCTGCTTTTGATGTTAGCATTTCTCTGAACATACTAGTTATCTCCAAAAACACAATCTTCAAGGTTGTCATAATTTGTAGCATTTAAAATTGTATGTGTATTACAAAAACATGCCTGCTGCTTTCTTTTTTTTTTGTTTTTCTGGCAGAATGGACAATAATTTTCATAATTTTATTCTAGCATGCAATCACATATATGCCATTGTGAATGTCATGTGTCAAATATCTGATAATCTGATCCAATCTGTGTTGAAACTAATATGAAGCCTCTTATTCATTTCACTGAAGATTAAACATGACCTCATATGTAAAACAGGAGTTAAACCATTTTTACATCTGCAGAATATGAAAGTTTGAAAGAAATGGTGAATTGTGACTATGAAATTATTTGATCTCTTCCTGTTTTTTCAGCATCTCTGCATTATCAACATATAAAAGCCTTAACAGAACAAAGAAGAGGTAGAAGACTACTCTGATGCATCATAGAAATAAGATCTGTCTTTTCCAGGCTGTTTCATGGCGACGTGTGCAATTCAGATTTTTAATGTGAAGTTCTGCCTGTCTGTCTTGGTATTGTATGCCTATGACCTCGAGCAATTAAGAGATATCATATAGCTACTGTGCACTGGAAAGATATGAGAAACCATTAGAAGGAAACAAAATACATACTCTTGTAATTGACTGAAATGTAATGCTCTTGCTGCATTAAAAATGGAGCAAAAAATCAAAACTAGACACAGAAATAATCAGAATGCTGTGAGGAAGGTGGAAAGGTTACCTGTTACCAATACTGTTACCAATAATGTTACAGTATCTTAAAGCCTGTTCCAAATAATTCACACACAACCCCAACCATGTTTTTGTTAAATAATTGCAAAACTTCAAATTATATCAAGAAGGGAAGATTCAAGTTTACTATTCATGAGGAACATTGACCCATTATTTTCTGTAGGTTCCTACAGCAACTACCACTTTGTTTTGTGCACTGGATATTCCAGCTGAGAGACTTGACAACAATTCAAAGCTGCAAGAGTGAAACCTTAGTGCTCACCCTTGTTTCTGAATAACATATCAAAGTTAGATTGACCAAGTTAGCACAGGAAAGTTTAAATCAACATTTTCTAACAACTTTCACATTTCAAAAAGTATAGTTCAAGGAGTGGTAGAGAACAAGAGAGAGAAACCCAGGACTTTTATTGGTTTGCAGGGCTATCACTAAAGAATATTAAAACCAGTGCTAACATCTATATTGAATGATGGTATTGCTTATCCACCAAGTCTGGGGAAAATTTTCTACTAAAGGCTGCAAAATTGAAAGCAAAAGACAAGACTGAGACTTCAAAGGAGTGGAGAAACACGGCAAAAGGATATGCAGAAAACTTAGAACAAAGTTGCATGAGTATCACCAGCCCTGAGATTTTCTTTGAACCTCTCTCTACAGGGCAGAACATCCTCAATCCTGCAGTAAAGAGATTACTAACTTGTTCACTAAAGATTTTTTATTCTGTCTGGGGATCAAACTGTATTCCCTCTTTTCCCATATTTTCTATTTGTAGAAAATGCTTATTGAGATGAAAAATGACCTCTTCCAAACAAATGTGTTTTCATTTACTTCAATTAATTTGTATCAGTAAAAATGGTAACAGAAAAATCTGTTCTCAATTTACGTAATTAAAATGCATAACATTATCCTTTTGTACATATATATAAACATACATAGTTTATGCTTCTTTAACTATTTTTTCCTTGCTATATAAATAGGTCTGAGTATGAATTGAATCATGCCATTAAAAAGCAAAACTACAATGGCTTCCTCTGGGTAGATGCCAGTACTGACAGCAATTTATAGTCCTTCTAGATGCTTTTCAGTTTTTGGTTTCAGATACTCCTTATTCTGCATTTCAGGAAATGGAGATGTGGTGATAATGTCACATTGGAGTTGAACTTCCAGAACTGTACAGGAATCTCTTTTTTGGTGAATTAATCGCCACACAAATGCTGCAATGTTTGGGCTCCAATTAAGAAATGCACATCTTTGTTGCAAACAAAAACGTTATTGATCATCCCAGCTGTCTGACCATCTTTCACCAGCACCCTCAGCACACTCCACATGGCTTCTTTGTATCCAGGTTCACTACAACAAATAAGAAGCAACTCTTGGAAAAGAAGACACATAGGAAATTTCATCAATCCTACTCACAGCCTGCATCCTTATCAGCTACCTGAGTAAGACAGAAGGAGCTCTTTAGTCTTGTGTAGATGAAGGAGATGAAAGCTAAATTATTATTTTAAAATGCCAATGATTTTCACACACTTATTGCAGCAAATAGTTTATTGATATTGGAGACTATACGTACTCAGGTGTGCTCCCATCTACTGGAAAGGGAACTGGTGGTTTATGTGCTACACACAAAGCAAAGTTTATAACTATTTCCACTCCTCAACCAAATTTATATTTTGGATAATATACAATAAAACTTGAAGCTAGTCAGTGTGAACAGAGCAGCAAATAAAAACTTATTCTGGAGATCTATGGCTGGACTTTTATTGTAAGAAATTCTTGAAGATTGAAGTTGATTAGTGTGCTGGTTTGAAAGCAAAACCAGTGAGAGGCTCCAAGTCAGAAGTACAATTTAATAAAAGCAAAAGAAAAGAAGTAAAATAAAGTAAAATAAAATAAATTCAATAGTATAAAATACCACTGACAGAGTCAGAATACAACCTGACTCCTTGTTAGTCAGGGTGGTGGTAGCAGTCCAGATGAAATGGTCTTGTCGAAGCAGTGGTCTTGTAGA